>JAWDJV010000208.1:0-28776 GCA_033119285.1 Teratosphaeriaceae sp. CCFEE 6253 | reverse complement strand
CGTCGTACTACCTCGGTGTCGAAGATGCAGCGTACAAAGAGCGCATGGAGCACCGAAAGCAGGCCAGTCAGGTTGATGGGCTTGCGGAAGGGTTGGTACATGACATCCTCGGCGGCGCCAGAAGCCCTTTCTGGAGAGGTGCGCTGGCGCCGACGGTGAGGTTCATGACTTGGGCGTTGCCTGCGTGGGTGCTGGACAATCTAGTCAATGGGCAGCGTGGCATCAAGCTGGTCAAGCGTCCGTAGGATCGGCTATCGAGTCGATCTGGGGACGGCCGGAGTGACAATGCTGTCCTGCACGTTGGCTCAAATGAATGGACTGGCGTAGCGGCTCGGCCAGTTCTAGTGTTGGCTGTAACGGCCTTGTCACCGCCGCGTCAGCGCTTCACTCGTTGAAATCATCTGGATGTGGTCGAGTGACCATTGCCAAGAGAAGAAGAAGTGGTGTAGCTAAAGTGCAGGATGCGTGTTCCGTGCACCTAAGTACATGTAGGCAAGTAGGTTGCCGACAAGGAGCGGACCTCCGGCTTGGCACATTCGCCGCAACGTCAACCCAGAAGCAGAGACGAATCCGTATTATGCCCTGCGCCATTGCCATTGACGGCTTCGCATGAGAGGGTCGCCTAGCATGTCAAAAGCGGCTTCGTCTCCCACCGCCCGCCTGCTCCAGTCGTCCCGTCTCTTCTCCTTGCCACGGGCCCTCCCGCAGCCCGCCGTCGACTCGCAGACGGCCACCGGCCTCTATCGCGCATCGGAGACCGCAACGTCACCGTACCCGACCCGCCAAGCCATTGCCACTCCGCCCTCCTCCCACTTCCGCGGCGACTGGGGTCTCAAACGAGCGCTGCCGGCGAAAACGCGCGAGTCAGGCGTCGTCAGTATCCGAGTCCGCGCGCAGGACAACACCGAGCACATCACCTCCTTCAGCAGCGCCGCCGACCTCACGCAGACTCGCCAGAAATGGCTCGAGATGGGTATCCCGATCGGCTATAAGCGCGAGAGAACCGGTGACCGCGGTGCCGCGCCGCCACCCGCCAGCGTCTTCGAGGACGGCGCGGGCCCGCGGTGGAAGTATGGCGGTCCTTGGCTGGGGGCCATGCAGGACGGCGACTTCGAGCGGTTTACTAGAGAGCTGGGTGCGAAGCGAGGCGCGGACGGGAGGAGAAATCTCAAGGGGCGAAGTCGAGTAGAGGAGTTCCGGGAGTACCTGAAGGACCGGCTGGTCGAGGTGGAGATTGTGCAGGCGAGGAGGGAGGCGCAAGAACAAGGAGCGACCCTCTCACCTTCAGACGTTCAGCGTCGACGCGAGCAGCTGCGGCCAGACGAGGCGGGACTGGACCGACGACTGAAACACATGCGCGACGATCACGCCACCCAAGGCCTCTCCTCTGCCCTCACAAGCCACATCGTCGCCTTCCTCGACCTGCCAGGCGTCTCCAACAGCGCCGAGACTTCCGACGCCCCCTACGGCGTCCAAACAGAAATGATGCGTCGCATGCTCCACAACATCGACGACGATGCTGAACCCGACTCTCCGCCCTCTACACACCCCTCCGCCGGCCTCTCCTACCTCCGCACTAACGCCGTCATGTCTAACCACCCTCTTCACGGTCCCCAAGCCCACCGCGACTCAGTCCTAGCACGCGTCGTCCGCCCTCGGACGGCCCTGAACGGCGGCAATGAGTACCTCGCCAAACTTGGAGTCGCCGGCATCGTAACCGCGGATTCAGTCTCCATGGCCTACAATCCAGGCCAGACAGGCAAGTACAACAATGCCGCCGCCTCGGAGGTGGGTGGCTTTGACCCCGATCGCATGGCTCACAGCATGGATGAAAATCTGGTGGGCGGGAACAAGATGTACGTGCAACCGCATCGCGCCTGGATCGACGAGAAGGGTCGCATCCGGCTGGAGACTTCGCGTGGAGACAAGGAAGCTGTGGCTGTTAAAACAGACGATGTGCAGAAGATTCATGACGCGCGAGCGATGGGCGCACTAGGCGTGGGAAGCGGGCCGAGCGCAACGCTGCCGCCGGTTGCGGAGCGCGGGACGGCGGGAAATGCAAACTTTGGACACAGTCTGCCGGATATGCGGCGGATGGATGCTGCTGCTGAGCAGAGGGGGAACAGGCGACCAGAGTACAACATTGGTAGTGCTGGTGAGCGAGGGCCGCAGAGGAGGCCGGACATCCGACGATTCGACGAGGACTCTCAGGGTGGGATGGGACGGAACGCGACGTCGGTGGATCGGATAAGAGATATCCTTGGCGGAACTGGGGATGGAGGCCGGCGATGATAGCGGGTATGTAGGTAGTCATGTATGCTAGATTATGTGAGGAATGGCAGTGTACCCAGATGATCTCACGGCTACGTAACAGCAGCACCAGGTCGCCAGTTAGAGCTCCATAGCTGCCGCGTGGTCTGCTACTTGAACCACGTATCAGCTCCAAGGGATCGCATTTTTCATGCACTCACGGCCGTCTCGATGTACGGCAAATCACTCTTCACGGTAGTCAAATTCTCGCACCCGTCTTCCTGGACCAGAATATCGTCTTCAATCCGCACGCCACCGACATCCCAATACCGCTTCAGTACACCTTCGTCCACAACACCCTTCCACTTCCCATCTTTGAGCTCCTGTTCGAGCGGGAATTGCCTGAAATAGATCCCAGGCTCGTTCGTCACCACGGCACCAGCAGGCAATTCCCCACGAATCCGAAGGTAGGCGAAGAAGGGATTCGGATCCTCGTAATTGGCGTTTCCACCCACGTCGTGCGTTTCCATACCCAAGTAATGGCCTAGCCCATGAGGGAAGAAGCGAGTAGTGATCTGGGACTCAAGGATCTGCTGCGTGCTCAGGGAGCGGTCAAGGATGCCCAGGTTGCGGAGCCCGGAAGCAGCGATGTTGTGTGCGTGCATGTGGACATCCTCCCATCTCACGCCGGCACGGATCATCTTCATGCATTCGCTTTGCATGAGCAGCACCAAGTCATAGATCTCCTTGCTCTCCTTGGTGAATGTGCCGGTAAGCGGGAAGGTGCGGGTGATGTCGGAGCAGTAGACGTTGTACTCGCATCCTGCGTCGAGTAGTAGATTGAGCTTGCCGGTAAGTGGCATATCGTTGTGAAGGTAATGCAGCGAACTCGCATTAGTGCCGCTGGCGCAGATACATCCGTACGCTTGCTCCCTGCAGCCGTTGGCGTGACAATGCATGACAAACACGGCGTTCAGCTCGCGCTCGTTACTAGCTCGATGGACGGAGGCCAGGACCTGCTCGTGAGCGTACGAGGAGATGATGTTGGCGTGCCGTATCATGGCGACTTCATGCGCGTCTTTCACGACTCTGCAGGCCTCGATGCCTTTTCGCGCCCACTCGTAATCGAACCTAGGCTCCTGCTGCGGTAGCCTACTCACCTGGAAAACCGCGAGATCTGCACGATCCCGGATGACCATAACGGTCGTGTGCTGCTCCTTCAGGAACAGAGCAAGAGATGATTCGGATTTCAGCTCGTCGCTGGTCAGGACTTCATCCACGTCGTAGCGCTCCAGAGCCTCGTCTGCCAGCAACGGCAAGCCAGCCCACATGACATGCTCGGGGTCCACGGGAGGGATCCATAGCGTGGACTTGTCGGTGGAGATGTCGTAGGCGAAGAAGCAGTCCGGCAGATCACATCCGGTGAGATAGTAGAAGTGGCGTCGCTGGCTACGATTGCGTAAGAGTCAAGTCAGGTGGAGGAAGGAGCCCGAGTCACCTACCGGAAGTGATGGGCTTGGTCATCGTCCTGTGATAGGCGTTAGATGTACTATTGCATGCCTGAAACACCTCCGGTCCTGTGTTATAGAGAGCCCCACCCACCTCTATCATCTTCGTGCCTTGGCCTTCGAGGTAGATCACGCCGCCGTCGGGCCCGCCATTCCTTGCGATCCACTGCGCGACTCTACGAGCGTGTGCCTTTGCTGGATACTTGCCTGAGGGGGGTGCTGGCAGGTCTGGGTTCGCTATCGTCTTGCCCATGGCTGTAGGCCGGATGATGACTTGATGGGATCAGGATCGTGTCGAACTCTATGTATCTTGAGAGGCGCTCATACAGGAAGTCTACATGTACGTTGAGGAGGAACATGAGGCAATGGACGCTGACGGTTTCAGGTAAGAAAACGGGTACTCCCGCGATGTTCGTGGCAGCAACGCGATGAAGTTCCTGTTCCTGTATACCATACATCGTGTAGCCACGGTTTTGCGGCAGCACAGTCGCTGCCTAGCCTACACAAGCGTCTGTCCATGGCACGGTGACGGTGATGCGCCGACCGCCTCACGCTAGATATGTACTGAGTTCGGAGTGGACCGGCGTCTACTCCCAGGTCCATCCAGGGTGCGCCTCTGACCAAAGCCTGCAATGCTTGGAGGGTACACCCATCGCACTCGATGCTGGCTCTTCGCGGGCTCGTGGAGATCCGGCACCGCGCAAAGGGTTGGGGAGAAGACGAGCCCAGAGAGCAGGCGACCCCATGCCACCTCCGAGGCTTCTCACTTCCTAACAGAGCCACAGCCTACGATCGAAGCATGCCATCTGGATTAATGTTCTCCACGCTCGGTAAGCTAACCAGTGATCGCGACTGTGTGTTGCACGACTAGTGATTTGTGCCATTCAGTGTGCATACATCGAATTTGCGCCATCAGCACGGTATATCAAAAGGACGTCAAGACTTATGACGGAGGTGGTAGAGTCGAGCCCTGAGATATGCAGTCAGCGTTAGAGGCGCGTATAAGTAACAGGACCGACACGATACGTACCAGCAAAGAGGCACTACCACTCACTCTGGTGAGTCTGATGCACACCCACCTGCCTTCATTGCTGTTTCCGACCTTGCCCTCGGCCATTGAACCCCACCATCGCCTACATGTCAACAAGCAGCTTCATCAGCTAGCGTTCAAGGCAATCGATAGATCACAAAGCGGGTCGTCGCCCTCACCATTCGAACTTGGACGTCCATTCACGCTCCGTGATGGCTTCCCCCTCTACAAGAGACCCGGCAATGGTACCCGACATCCATACGGTGGCCTTCCCACTGGCCTCATTAACCTCGGCAGTGATAGTGTCCTCGTGAACGTTGTGCCGGTGAACGGTATAGAAGTCCGGGCGTCGGCGAACCCTGTCCAAGAAGTCTGCCAAATTCCGCCTCGTAAACGAGAATGCTGAGCATGGCGCGCTGCTAACGCTCAGGAGCCGAGGGCTTAGGGCGCGCTGGAGGAAAGCCACGTCGGGTCTGAGCATGACGGCGTTGATGGCCCGTAGCGACAGACCCTGGACGTCGTGGGTCAGGGGCCCCGAGGTAGTGAAGCCTTCGTGATGGTAGTCTCCCCGAGGTACCGATAGCAGATCTAACGCGGTCGTGCCGGACGCCATGCTGGACCAACGCTGCACCTCCAGTGGAGACTTGCGATGGACCGTGAGGCACCCGCCGCCTATATATGAGCAGTCTGTGCTTGCAAAGACATGACACCTTAGGACGATACTCTGAATCGACCGATCCCCTCCTGGGCTGTCAGCTGAAGCCGGGGAATAGCCAAGCCGGGGCCAGAGCCGGTGAGCTTTGCACTGCGAAGTCTCTGGAGCTTCACAAGCAGTAACTATCTTGCTGATGGAGATTGTGCTCCTCGGCCTTTGCAGCAGCGCGAGTGCGCGTCAACGGAGAAGGCGATGAATAAGCAGCGACGCCGACCGTCGTCTTGGAACCGTAGGCGACACCGTGCTTGCTGAGCCAGGACATGTTGTTCGTCGGCGCGCCTCGAACACTGCCAGAGCGTTCTGACGATTGCCTTGCAGATGTACGCTGCGAGGTGCCGCGTGGAGGTTCACGTCCATGTAGATGTACATGTAGTAAGGGGACATGTAGGAGTTCGCCACATTGGTAGGGCTGAGATCGCGGGCGGGAGCTGCCGCAGAGCCGAGCCCCAAGCCTCTCGACGATTGCGTTGCGCGGAGACAACATCTCATCTCAGCGTCGCCAGACTCCTCCGTACGACCACACACACCCGCCCAACGCACCAAGCAGCATCTGACCGACGAAACATCGCCATCACTCCCGCTTGACGCCGCCACCCTCAGCACATCCCCCCGACTAGCCCACCATGCGCCTCCGACTCCCCGCCCTCGCCGCCCTCGCCGCCCTCACCCCATCCGCAGTCGCCGACGTGGAAGTCATCACCCCGGCCGCCGGCGCGCAGCTACCTGCTGGCGTGATTCAGATCGCGTGGCAAGATTCTGGCGTCGCTCCTGCCCTCTCCACACTCACCAGCTACACCATCCAGCTCGTCGTGGGCGGCAACGACGCCTCTTCGCAAACGCCCCTCATCGCGTGCGCGGACAATGCCCTTTTCAGCGCGGGAAACGCGGCATCATGCACGGTACCTGCCGGTGTCGCAGGCAGCACAGTCAATGGTTTCTTCCTGCAGTTCACGAGCGTGGCGTCCGAGGGCGGGACCGTCATCAACTACTCCTCCCGCTTCACCATGACCGGCATGACCGGCACCACAGGCACTGCCCAGCAACAAGGAGTCACTGCTTTGGGCGGCGCCACCACCGGCCCTGCGACAGTCAACAACGTCGGCAACAGTGCGGCAGGCGGAGGTGCCGCAGCAGGTGCAGGAGACTTCACGGTGCCCTACGGTCTACAGACTGGCTTGACGAAGTACGCGCCCATGCAGCCCGTGCCGCCGACGAAGATCACGGTGAAGAACTACACGCCCATGTACCCCACCAGCGCCTGGACCGTGGCTACGACGTGGATGCCGCAGCCGAGCATCCAGACGACTCTGACCGCTCCTCAGACGTTCAGTGTCAGCAGTATGGAGAACACGGTATGTATCGACCTGTCATGATCACATCATGTCCACACTCGCTAATCGATGCATCAGGCTGCGGCTCAGTCGCACCCGACGGGCGATATGGCAAAGTTCTTGGCAAGATGGAAGGACTAGATGGTGCGCTCACGCGTGCAAGTAATGACATCCTCATGCATCACTCGGCGTTCACGGGACAGGCGCTTGGGCATGGACTGCATTACCATGCGAGGAAGGATTGGCGAGGGAAGGGTTTGGGCTATGTCGATACAAGTGACGCATGCAATGCGGAACGATGCTCAAGATACCGATTCGCTGGTTGTGGTCCTGTGCCATGAACTCCATCGTCTGCCGAGAATGGCTCAAGGAAGCATTGCGAGGGCGATGATGCCACCTCACATACATACATAATATGGACCCAGACCAAGCGGCCAAACCTGGGCAGCAAAGCGTTCGAGGTCGTTTTCACCGTCTGCTTCCTTGGGTGTCATGCTTCTTTTGTGATCCACCTCGTCAACCAAGGCTCGTCGTAAGCTGTGCGTGGTGGGCTCGAAAGAGGCTGTACAGTGTTCTAGCAACGCCTCTCATACACGTCTTGGTCGTATATCCCAACAGTCGTTCCCCCCCTGCCCAGCAAGAGGTTTGTCAGCCCCGCCGCGATGTCCGTTTCCCGGCCTGTCGCTTGATCTATCACGAAAGAAAGCATTGTATCCCGGTTGGTCCCGATGCCGCTCCCTGCAGATGTTCTCGACGCTAAAGGAATATATTCGTCGTACCCTATGTTGACGGTCATACTGCCAAGCCCAAGAGTAGCAGCCAAAAGGCGTGGAACGACAAAGGAGCGACCACGTTCGCTACTGCGCCCGAAGACGAGGTAGAGGTTGGATGTTGGTAGACCCTTGAGGCCAGCGAGACACCGGCACCCGTGCCCAGTGTCGCAGTCCCCGATTCCGGTACTATGATGGTCCCGGTCCGGGACTCCGGCGTGTCATCGCCCTGGCCCATGCACAGCACTTTGGTGGCATTGTCGATGGCATCGTACCACTGCTGCGCCATCAGTTGGTAGCCGTGGTCCGTGGGGTGCGTGCCGTCGTCCTGGATCTCGTCGGTGGGCACCACGGGGTACATGTCCACCATTCTGATCTGCTGGCCTTGGGCAGAGGACTTGCGAATTACAGAGTTGAGATCGGCGTTGGTAGCTTGGATGCACTGAGATATCAAGATCAGCAACATCCATGGCTCAAAAGCCTTCTAGTCCAGCGAACGCAGGTTTTGACAGCACGCACCTGGTCCTCCCAATCATTTAGATTCCTGGGAAGGGTTGCCGCCAAGACAAGGGCGTCTGGGGCGTGCGTGTGAATACTCCCCAGCAGTGTCGCAAAGCGCTTCGCGGTCTGCACGCCGGCCTCGGCGCGCGGGTCCGCAGCCCCTGCGACATCGTCTTTGATAAACCAACAATCGTTGATCCCTACGAGAAGCAGTATGACGTTGGCGTCGAGATCATAGCCGCCGGAGTTGTCGGACTTGTTCTGGTATTGGGGAATCGTTACAGAGAGATAGGCTTCATGGTGGTTGTCGCTACGAGGAGATCAGCATATTAGCTCTTCCACGTAACGTTTGCACATCGACGTGACCCCAGGGCCACGGCAGCCTCTAAGGGTTGACCGCCCGCCCGCCCAGTCTAGATGCGTGAGAGGTGGAGAGCTCTCACACGCAGTATCACGACAAAAGCAGGGTACGAGACACAGCATTTACTGTCGACTTGTCAGCACTGACCAGGATCTGATCATCATCGAACTTACCCTCATCTCTCCAGACGACTGCGAACCGACCATTTCCGTCTGTGTCCCGTTGGCTTGCAGCCGCTCCATGACTCCCTGGCGAAAGCCATTGCCGTCGCTCGACTTCAAGCCCTGGGCGATTGATGCGCCCATTGTCAGGATCTTGAGGCTCTGGCTAGAGTTCTGGCTGGATCCATCGCACCAGGAGGCGCTGACACTGGCGACTGTTCGCGAGTGTCAGATCTGCGATGAATTTGCCGGCTAGCGCAGCAACATACTTCTCAGGAAGGCGAACGCGACAACCAGCAGCCATCGCAAAGCAGCCGAATCCGCCGCGAACGTCATCGCAACCGACTTGCACAAGGATGAAGGAGAGTGAGACGTATAGTCGCGCAAGATATAAGGAGTGTGAGGTGTGAAGTCGCGCGAAATGTAAGGAGTGTGATGTGTGCGGCACAGTGTAGACTGTTAGTCGAGATGGCTGGTTGAAGTGGAAAAGTAGAGCAGTGCTGATAAAGGCGCTTGCCGATCATATCCCTTGAGCAGGTGCATTCCTGTCTCCGAGATGGAGACTGACCCCTGACTCGCGATGGCGAGAAGATAGGCTTCGCTCTTGGTTGCAGAATCGAGCGTCTAGCTCGGCTCGGAGACGATGTTGGCTGGATTGAGCCAGTTGCGGCCCCTCCACGACGTCCGAATGCGTCTGCCCATCCACCGATATCCCACGCTCTCCATGCCATCATGTTGCGACTTGCATCCATGGTCTGAACCGCCCACGTCCCTCGTCAGTGCACTCGCGCCCACGTAGAAGAAGGGGGCCGTGTGAGTGATCAACACTGTTTTGCCAGCTTTGCCGGGGGCCGCCATGGCCATGCCGCTCGAGAGCAATACATCAGGCCCCACCGATAAAAGAGTATCTCATCGTGGTAGTGGCGTGCGGCGCGAAGTCAAATCTGGCGAAGGCTACCGGCAATGCGCCATGGATGGTCAAACGAATGCCAAGTGTGAGCGATGCGGATGAACAGTGGAGTGAGGTCGAAAAGGAGAAAGGCAAAGGCGATGCGCTAGCTCGATCGACCCGCCGCGGGCCGAGCCGATGGCAGTGACCAGGAGAGCCTTGCTGCAAGCCAAGCGCCGTCCGCCGGAGACGCCCCCGACATGCCCTGTCCCCTGCACTGCGCGTGTGCAGTACATGTAGTGGCCACAGAACAGCGGCGACGGTGCTGTCTACTGCAACAACAGCAGGTCCAACTAGTTCCATCGCCCTTCTGCCGCCATGCATTGTGTCTGCAGCCGAGGACAATCGCCGTGCCGCCGATCTCCACACCGGTACCTGAGCAGCGCCAGATCTTGCCTTCACGCTACACGAAACATGTGGGACCGTTGCAGCAGTGCCTTCGACTACTAGCGTCGACGGGAAGGAGATCGAAGCGATTGGCCAGTGGACCGCGGTGCCTATAGCCGCATGATGCCCTCTATTTCGTCTCGCGACTCTCACATGGTTCATCCGCGTCGTCATACCCCTGGAGGCTGTAAGGTATACTGTAGGGAAGAAGTCGACAACGTGGAACAGAACACGCTTCTCCACTGGAAGCGGGCGGACGAGTCGGTTGTGGCGAGCAGACGGCGTTGGTGTACTCTGCGCACCCGGGATAATAATACCATGTTTGCATCACGGGCTGCAGCTCACTGAGCGTCGCCAGCAGCACCTCCCGTCTGGCTCCACGCCTGCGACTGCCAAGTCGGCTCGATTCGACAGCGCCAGCACCAAGGACTACCCGTCCCGATGTAGTCTGAGACACCGCCTGCTCGCCTGCTCGCCTGCTCGCCTGCTCGCCTGCTCGCCTGCTCGCCTGTGCGGCGGACGATGCGGTCGGGATGACGCGAGACCAGCTCGCCAAATTGCCACGAGTCGTTGAGGATATCTGATTGGCTAGCGCATGGGATCGTGAGCGCTGAAGGGAACAACGTCACGTCTGATTGTTCGGTTCAAGTTCCCAACGGCTCTGGCTCCGGTCGGAACCTTTCCACAGCTGCTTGCACCTCAGCAAGCGTCGGGCGCTGTGCGATTGCGACCAGCACCTCGTTCTCGTCCCATGGCTCGGCGCCAGCGGTTGTCGAGAGTATGCAAGCCTCTACATATCGCTGAGCATCCGATAGCTCTTCCTCCCACCAGCGCTTTGCTGCTCGGTCAACGTCTTGCGGACCCGCCGTGGAAGCGTTCGTTCCACGGGGGTGAATCAATCGGCCGGTCCTGGTCAGGCCGGCATAACGTCCCCGCCACTCCATGGCGCCCGACGTACACTGCATGATCACATCTCGGAGCTCTGGCGGCGTGTTGCGGAACTCGGGTTTTTGTCGATGCCCTTCGGGTTGCAGTACCTTGCGAGAGGAAGCGTGCGCGCAGAATTCCGGCACATCCTCGAAGATGCACCACAACAGCTTCCCGAACATGTAGACCTGGACGGACTCGCTCTGACCATTGGCCATGAGTGTCGGCCACGGCTCGCAGTAGCCGTGTTGGGGGTTGCAATACTTTGTGAGCTCATCGCGAGGTCGCCACCCGGGTATGTAGACTTTCAGAAGCTCTGCGGTGTCGCGTCTCGTCTCTTGATTGGTGCTATGTGTCGCCAGATGCATGAGGTACGAGACGTAGTGGACTTCTGGTGGCGACCAAGATGAAGGGCCCAATCGCTGCTCGAAGTCGATCAAGCAAGCATCCAGGGCACCATGACGCTCCACCATGACAATGTTTTGGAGTTTCAAATTTGTATAGAAGGCCAGCGGACTGTTCTGGATATGGATCAGTGCAGATCCTATCTGGCGAGCCCAAGCAAGTTTGGTGGTCAACGAGATACCACTGGTCCGCCGCGCCAACAGCGTCGCTTTCAGTGAGCCGGTTGGGTAGTAGTGAAGGATGAAGCCACACACGCCTTGCTTGCCTCCGAATCGGCACCGTATGGTCACGAGGTAAAGTGGTGCGCCAATGATGTTTGGGTGAGCTGGTAATGTAACCAAGGTCCTCAGCTCGTGGTAGAAGCGGCCAGTGTCCGGAGGCAGAGACTTGAATACGAATATCCGGTCACCACAGCCTCTGAGTCGCACTAAGGAGATTCCAGGGTGTGGTTGGCGCAGAAGACGCAGGTCGCCCAAGTCGAGTGCCCGCGGCCAACATGTTGTAGGTAGCTTCCACAAGCCCTGGAGAGTATGGATGGATAGCATCCTCTGCTCAACACTGTGATCGGCGTGCATATCGACGGACATCTGACGAACGTCCGCGCGGATGTTGTGGATGATAATTCGAGAGGCGAAGGGCATACTCATGTACGCTTCCTCGAGACCCTGGAAGCGGTCCGTCCACGCTTCCAGGGCATGTAGAATGTGTTGGCATAATGGTGTGGAACCAACAGAGTCGGTATCCACAAGCATACACGAGTTGGAGTCGAGTACCCGTTGCAAATCACGGGGATGCTGGGCAGAGTCGGGGATGTGCACGTCGATCCGTAATGGTGGCTTTCCGCGAGCAAATCTTGGTACCGCGAAGAATTGGGTCCCGTCTGCCTCTCCACCGTCGATATCCCACCTCTGCCGCATGTCCGCTGTAAGGCTGTTAACACGATTTTTTGGGTTGATCTGACTATCCTCCCAGGCAACCCTGTGAGCTGTAGAATGCTGCACGGCCCGGGGTACTGGTGCCTCGATGGCAGCTGCGTACATGTATCGATTGAATGTTCGGTTTGACAGCTCCATATTGCTGAACATACGCTGGACAACGAAGGCTAGCCATTGGGCAAGGCTTCATCATTGACACGGCCGACTAGGCGCCTACATGTACCTCCCATGTTCACACGGGACTGGTGTCCCATATCGGGGCGTAAGGACCCTGCATAAAGTAGCGTGGGTTGGACGCCACGCTGTCTCATTCCACGGAAGCATTGGAGGACAGTAGCTCTCAAGCGAAGGTCACGCACGATATGGAGCATTGAGCGCATAGCTGCGAAAGAAACACACATCAGTCCCAAGCGCGTATCAGCCACCCCGCAGCAGCGAGTATTGAGTCTATCCTTGCACGGCCTGTCAGATAAGGCCATTGAGCTTTCGTAAGTTCGTACAGGATCATAACTCGACACGGTGGTAAGATACATCGAGTGGGCAACTCCGAATAGACCGAGACTCGTCCCTTGGCACGAGCGACTGCTGAAGGAGTTCTGCCGTCACGGTTGATACTTGTCCTGAACATCGAATCGGAGCCTTGGCGCTGGAAGAATCTCCCATCTCTCTTCCGTAGTTGCGTCGTGGAAGACCTTGTCGTTGCCCCATTTCAGCGCGGTCGGCAATGACCATGCCAAGGCCTCGTTTTTCATCCAGAGGCGGACCAGGTGTCTGATGTCCTTTACGGAGTCTTCGAAGGCTTCGCGAGAATGGAGGACGGCGAAGTTGTTCACGAAAAGCAGGTCGCCGGGCCGGAGCGGCATCGTCAGCTGGTGCTTCTCCGCTAGGGCCTGGACGACGTCCATCGCTTCGGCTTGCACTGGCGTCATCTTCAACGAAGAAGTCGCTTCGCCTGTCACCTGGGCCCGACCGAAGTTGAACAAGATGCGCCCTTCATGGAAGAAGATGAGTGGACGTTTCTCCGGCCGAGCGTAGAGGCTGTGGCTGTAGACGGTATGTCAGTACGTTGTAGCGGACCTGCAGGAGGGCCACGAACGATTCAAAGGTCCACTCCGGTGCCATCAGTGTGCTCAAGATCCGTGGATTGGTTGCTGCCAATTCGTTGTAGATCGTGTACGCCGGTGAAATGATGTGCTGTCCACCCCTCGCTGCACAGTTCAACGTCTGCAAGGCTAGGATGTCCGCCCATAGGTCAGTGTGAAATGTCTTCGTCAGAGTCAGTCATGTGGACCACAAATGGAGGTCGGACATTGACTTGCAAGCGCAGTGTTTGAGTCATTCGGTGGGCGCTCGTTCTGGGCGGCGACCATGGCTTTCGCATCGCAGATGTGCACTATGCTGGGTCAGTGTCGGCTCACAGGCATGGTACTGCCGGGCAGGGGTGGGGGTGGCGACGAACTCAACATATCACCGCGGTGGGTCTGTTTCCCGAGGGTACCACCAACATGACTGGATAGGCCGAGGAACAGGAGAATGTTGTCTTCGATGTTGAAACGTTTGGCATTGAGGCCACGCAAGACGGCAAAGCCACGGCCCTCGTGGACTTCTCGCGCGATTCCTTGTAGGAACTTGTGCGTTGCCGGGAGCGGGAAGTTGCTGCTGTCGATCTCGCTTCCGTCGAGACCAAGATCTGGCAGACTGTGAGCTTCGCGTCACATGTCTTGCATAGGTCGCCATTCCATACCTTTGAAGTGCTTGAGTGCGGATCTGATCTCACTCTTTTCTGTATCTGTCAATGTGTAGAGGAAACTTTCGTTGCCATCCTCGCAACACATCTCCGAAGGAGCCCAAGCGAGCGGTGATTTCACATGCTCAGGAGCCGTCATCGAGTCGCCAATGATACTGGTATGCGATCGGCTCGATCTGGCTGGGATCGTCCATGACAATGAGTCGTGTCCAATGTCAGGGCGTTCCTGCCACTGAATGGATGGCGACCCATCAAGTACACCAGCTGAAGCCATGGTAGACTGCTTCTACCGTTGTTAGGTATGTTCGCGGCGGTGGTGTAAGTGCGTGTTCTTCGAGCTCGTACCTGCTTAGGCCGTGGCTCGATATTCCACCACGAGATCGCTAGGCGTGTTTCTTGTTCGTAAGTCAATCTGGCTGGCCCAAGTGCGAAGTCACCTCGTGGTATAGGTGAGCCTTGTTACGGTCCTCTCCCGGGTTCATGCAGGGTCTCTACGCCCCGGCAGGGATGATCATGCGCCCGAGTCGAGCTGCACCACATCGACGTCTCTAGCGGCTCTGCGTTGCTACCGACCACAGATTTATTACGATGAACTCCGGCTCGAGTTTTACGCTTTCGTGAAGAATCTCTCGGATCGCCCAGAGTCTGGAGGGGTCAGAACTCCACGAACGCCGGGCATGCCAACCCATTGCTGTGTCGTGGGTCAAGTCCCAAGCAGGTGTCCTCGTAGGCGAACGGCAAGATGAAGGCCAGGTCGATCGCAAGCAGGTATCATGCGGCGCAATAGTGGCGCCCGGAAGATCCCACATCATTCGTTGACATCCTCACCGGTCCATGCAAAGCAGGACCGAGTGATCAGACTTCCTTGTCTCGGCGTGCTGATCCGCCCGGCGCAGTACTTGCAGCGGCAGAAATTACACGGCTGTGATAGCCTGCTGGTTCGTGATAGGCTCTGACCGCTGGCAAAGATGTTGGGGACCCTACCCACATACAGCTGCACGCTCATCGGGAGACAGAGCGTGCGACGCAGCTGCTACCGTCATGAAGTGATGATTCCAAAAGCAGCGGTATCCGTAGAGCCTGATGCGAAGATGCGAGGTCGGTATGATTCCCCGAACGAGACATTCTATAACGTGAGCTGGTGAGCATGGTCGCGCGTTACCAGCTCCGGCGGTCGCCTCTTCTTATCCTGAGCTGCACAAGGCCAGAGTTCGTCTTGCTGTAATGGAGCCCACTGGTTCAATCATCTGCAGAATCAGATGGTGGCGGTGGGGACCCAATCGCGCTCGTACAGCTGAGCCACGAAGTAGTATTCGTCTTCGAACAAACGATGATCTCTGACGTAGCGGAACCTTTCACCTGCAAGGCCGGAGCGGTAATCAGTGTCCTACGCTCCGCCCTTTCACTGTCTGCAATGTGGAACTCACCTTTCGCAGCAACATCCTCATTAGTCTCTTTCAAGAACATAGCCTGTTCTTTATCCAGTCGTGCGAACGAGGTGTTCCTCACGTCCGTCCAGTCCATATCGAAAGGACGGCTACCCTTGTTGCAGTAATGGAAATGCGCTAGCATGATCTTGGCGCCGTTGTGCAGCTCTTCGACGAGCTGAGTATTGTAGTACCGCTTCTACTTGATGATTTAGTACGTTTGCGTGTGGAAAGTTGTTTGGCACGTACCTGACTGCCGGCAGAGACGTGTCTCTTGGCCCGCTTGGCCTCCGCTTGCGTTAGCAGTGCACAGCTGTGCATCAGCATGAAAGTTGCCAGGTAGATCGTGAACCATGATCTCGTCTCGTAGTTGATGATGAGATCGTTCAGGAGCCGCAATATTTCTTTCTTCATCGGCAACAGGATCATGCTTGCGTGGATCAGGTCCAGCTGTGCGCTCACTATAGGTGGCACGACGATGATTCCGAAGTTGCGGGCCTCGGGATCCCAGTCCTGGATTCCCATGCCTAGACTCTCTTCACCAGCGATACGGTCTTGACGTGAACCCATGCGGGAAGCCACCCATAGCGTAAGAACGCATCGAAGGAGCCGCTTCTCGGAAGCTCGCTGAGCAGAGTCAGTCAGCAGCTGCTAGTGAGATCAAGCACAGCCTTGGTACTTACCTCGACGATGTTCATGTGCCTGTAGGCCATAGTATACGTGTTTCGCAGTAGTCGATCAGTCTCGTCTGTGCAATGAAAAATGAAGCTTTCCATGTTTCGGTCCACAAATGCAACAAGGTCCTTGCCGGTCTGCCTCATATCCGCTATTGCGTAGGGTGCGCACGCGATTGTGTGCTCAATCCCATTGGTTGTCCAGGAACGGTCGAATGCGTCGCCATCGATGGGGAGAACCTGTCGCACGTGGAGGTTGTAACATGCTCCACCCACGTCTTGAGTGAGGGATATGGTCTTGATCTCTGGGGAGGCCCACGCTGCTATGTCTACAACACGCATATCAGTCCAACGACGGGTCCACGCAAAGCGAGGATGTGCCCCAACATCAAGCAATTGCGCATCAGCAATCTTGTATCGCAGGCATGGAAGTCTGATCAGAAGTTTCCCGGAGATGGACTGGCAAGTAATGCACATGCCGTGCGGATCTAGAACGTCTGGGATGCACTGCGCTTGGATCAGCTGCTGCCGCGGCACGTAGACGAGTATCTGTCCACGTTCACAAACCTTGTTCCGTTGCTGACGACACCGTACACACGCCACGTTTCGCCTGGTCAGAGCAGTCTCATGTCGCTGCTTCTCGCCAAGTCGCCCTTTGCGTTTGCGGACCTTGGGTAATGCAGACTGGAGCGTGGAACAAGGCGGTGAATCGTCCAGTCTACGACGACGTCCGACATGGCCAGGGGAAGGATTGCACGCAACCTCAACCGGGGGATGCTCGCCGGACCGCTCGCTGCTCGGTTGGTCAAGTCCAGGAAGTGTGCGTTTGCGTATCGCGGGGCGTTCAGCTGTAGTCGCAACTCCTGGGATGTCATGGAAAGCCTGTGACTCGCTGAGAAGGTCGAGTACCTCATTGATATTGTTGTACGAGGTGGCCTCATAGAACGACGTGCCGTAGCCTCCATCATCGGCCAAGCCGCCTGTAGATTGGTGCGGTCCAGGCTTTCCGAACGCCTGGCTGGGACCAGAGCTGAACGCGGTGTCAGGCCACGACAGCGTGGGGGGCGGCCACCGGGAATTGCTCACAGGCAGCATGGTGTAAGACGGCGGTTCTTTCGAATGGCGCGATGCGGATGCTGGACCGTCCGAAGTGTCCGAGACGATTGCATGCTGGTCGGCTACAGCAAACATCTTCGTGCTGCTTCTCAACGCTGTCCCATCGTGTGCACATTCAGGAGAGTACGCCATGGAAAGCATGTAGCCCATGGTGAGGCGCTCACGCTGGAGTAACCCCGAGCCCTCGGCCACGGCCAATCCGTGACCATCAGGCAAGCCGACGTCCAAGAACTGGTCTGGTGCATTGGCAGACCACGGGCTCGAGTCTGTAAAGAGACCTAGAGTGGCGTCGAGGGGTACGTAGCTCGGAATGCCGCTCGCGTGGCACTCGAATGGAAGCGGGACCTGGGGCGGTAGCCTGCTCTGGTGTGTCGCTGGTGCGTCGTGTGTTTGCTGGCTCTCATGTACCCATCTCGGGTGCTGGGTCGGTTGATTGCAGGAAAGTTGCGGTGGCTCCGATGTCTGCGCTGATTGCAACTGCTTCAGTGCCGATAACGGGATACCCAAGATATCGGCAGCCCTCCGCAGTGTCCTCTCGTCGGCGTCGGATGGCTGTGAGACTGCGCGGTGTGGGGACGACGAGTCCATGACCTGCACTCGCCCGATCGCGCCGTCGACGATGTGTGAAGTGGCTGCTGGGGGAAGCGTTCAGACCGCGACCTGGCCTTGCCTCCTGTATGTGCCGTGTGCTCATGAGATAGCGAAGTCATGCACGAGGCAGTCCCGTGAGCGCCCCTGCTCCCGAGCACCGGGCGGCGTCGTTGGACACCAATCACCACGTCCATCTCTCATCGGTCTCGAGGGCTGCGCAGCCGGGGAGATGTGGAGCGGCGTGGCTGCAGCCGGGGTGGAAGGCCGGCTAGCGCGGACCGGGAGCGCCCTGCAGGTGCCCGAGGTGCATGCTCACCGGTTGCCAAGCCTCCGCATCACCAACGCAAGCGCGACGGCAGCAGCCATCACCGCTTCGATCCGAGCGGAGGGCGGAGGGCGATGAGGTATATGAACGCCTTGCTCGGCCGTGCGCCAAATGGCCCCGGATGGACTTGGCTCAGTCGCAGACCGCCCGGCTGGTCTCACACGATCCCGCGCCTGCTCATCGCGTTTGGGGGTCTGCAGTGAAGCACACCTCCTCTGTTGCCTCGCTTCGCCTCACTTTCCTGATCATCCTGCTTCTCCCGGCCACTCTTCGTCTCTCTCTTGCAATGGGCGCCCAGCCACAGATGGCTCTTCGAGCTGCGCGAAGAGCAGATCTGGACGAGGTCGCCGCGGTCTCCGTGGCCGCGTGGTCTGGTGGAAAGCAATGGGCCTACCGCTATCCCTGCAAAGATTCCTACCCGGAAGACAACTACCGCCATGTGAAGCAGAACCTTGACGACTACATCGGCAAGGCAGAAGCTGGCACGCATGACTTTCTGGTGATTGAATCGACGAGTGCTGAGGATGCCGACGCGAAGAAGATCATCGCGTACGGGGTTTGGGACAAGCCGCACACGGGCAAGGGCAAAGGTGGGCCCTTGCAGGACCACCAGATCACAGCAGACTCGTTGATCTCATACAGCCATACCAGGTGGGACCCCACACTTCCAGCGACGCGACGGCCATCCGGCACGGATGGCCGCGTTCAAGAAGGCCACGAGTCAGAAGCGACAAGAACTGTTCGTCGCCAAGTTTGAAGACAGACAGATGTCTTTGCGACACTTGGCCACCCATCCGGACTACAGGCGGCGGGGTGCAGGCTCAATGGTCCTGCAATGGGGATTTGAGCGTGCCAGAGAGCAGGGCGTGGCCATCACCATGTTCGCGACTGAGGTGGGCGAGCCTTTGTATGAGAGGCATGGCTTCAAGGTGCTGGATCGCATCAGGATCCAAGTCGAAGGCGAAGAGGAGTATCTCATGATCTCCTGCATGGCATGGGAAGCGGAAGGGTTCGCGATGCCTGGGAACGCCACTCCGAGCGTGCCTCGTGAGGGCGTGGCTGGCTACCTTTGGACACCTTTGCGCCCGTACTTCGACTCGGTGGTGGAGTGGTCACACAAGTACAGATTGTTTCCTTTGTAGACGATGGCTACTTATGCGTACCGTACTGTTCGACGCCACTTTCGCATTGTCACCGTTTCTGGATGCCACGCACATCCTGACAACTCGAAATAAGAAAAACACCGATGCTCTTGATCCACAATGTTGCCTGCCGTGAGTGACTGCAGGCCGTCGAACGTGCTCGCCTTAGGCCTCACTGCTGATGCTCCCCGGTCGCTCACAGATCCTTCGCGTATCTTCCAGAGATAAGCGACCAGCCTCTCTCTCATCGGTCGCTCATCCACGACTCTTCGCCCCCCCAGCAGGCAAGTCGGCATCTTGTGGGCCATTTCAGGCAGCGTCATGATTGCTCCAACAGTCGGAGACTGTGGGCCCAAGTCTCCGATGTCAAGCCCTGAACCGGTGTGACACTTTTGCAACGCCACGCAACATTGCAGGCGCGCCGACCGATGAGTGCCCAGCGTATAGCCATAAGCCGAGCTTGGCATAGTCGAGTAGTGATTGACCAGCCTGGAGTATGCCTCAAGCCATACGACTAGTGGCTGACCAGGCACCCCTCGTCCTTGCGGGCAAATCGACGACAGCACACGGCTCGCAACCGACGAGCGGCTTCCCACCCAATGAGCCGTGCACTGGACGACCGATGAAGAGGCCTGCGTGGCTTTGCACAGTAACCGATGAGCACGACGCCTGTCGACACTGGGTTTGAGAGCCGGGGAGACAGACTGTTCGGGATGTAAGTCTGGCCTTGGAGTCTACATATAACACCACTGTGCATCATTCCGGTCTGTCGTCGTTCAGATCCATGACAAGCGAGACACCATGCCGGCAATCGAAGGGCCATCTCACACCGGTGCTTACGGCGTCACTTTTCAGATACCTTTGGCAAAGCCTGCCAGTCTCCTTGACAATCGCAAAGATGTCGAACATCGTCCCGAAGCCACTTCAGCTTCCGGTCGAGCAAAGCCGGTCAAACCCTCCGGGCAATCGACAGTTTCATACACACAGCTCCTCGCCTTGAACGGTATGTGGCCGACTACTTGGGATCGGGCCTAGTACTGACCGGTCTCTGACCAGGCAACATGAATCTCCCGCCTAGCGCTCGCGTCTCGTCGAGTGTCCAGTCGACCAGTTCATCGGTTGGGACTCAGGTCTGGCGAGGCGATGACCAACCACAACCACACCGCCACAGACTCCCGGATCTTCAGACTGCGCGCAAGGACCCGGAGGGCAAGCTTGGTGTAACGCGAAGCAAGCAGTCCGATGAATTGGCCGGGATAGGCTCTCAATTCGAAGGCTGATCCACGAGTCTATGGCCCATTTCCCCTAACTCACTGCTTTGAGTTCCGAATCATCGGCAAAGCGGCGGAGAAGCATGCGAGCAGAGTGCTTGTCTCTAGTCCAAAGTAACGGGCATTCGAGCTGGCGTTGGGGCTTGGAAGAGCTGCCGAAGCAGTCAGATTAGCACTAGGCAGAGCGTTGGTAGACAGGCACTTGGGAGACTGTCTACAGATGTAGAAGCGCCGCCGTCTACATCGTAGAGTACGAGTCTACTCTCGATAATGTGACCGTCCAGGGACTCCAGGCGTGAGGCTCTGGCGCAAAGGGATCGGTGCTTTTCATCCCCAGCGGCTTGCTTCTCGTCTCAAGTGTAGCACGCCAGTACAAGCAAAGAATGGCTACGTTCGAATGCTTACATTCTGGCATAGCCGTCTGGCATCTTTATTCGCCGACTGCGTGTCGTATGTCTTCGCCATGACAGTGGCCGCATAGCTTCGGACTGTCGCGTGACACCGTCCAGCGCTGCCACTGCGGACGAACACTGTGGCCATGCCGAACGCTCAACGAACATACCTTGAAGCGCCAGTAAAGCAGTATGTACGCCCGCTGGGCCATGTAGCTACGCTGACACTCCTTGCCAAATCATCGCCATCACTCTGTCGAGACATACTTATGGAAAAAGTCGACAAAGTCGAATATGCTTCTCTTGAAGGTCCTCGTGAACTCCCCGTTCGTCCGATTAACGTGCTGCACTCCGTACTGCTGGAAGTAGCTCGTAAACTCGTCGTTGTCGCTACACGGACGTCAGCAATGAATTGCAGTAGAGGAGGGGGACCCTGTGTGACCTACGCTACAGACCAGGCAAGAGCACCAATGACATTGACGCCGTCCTCGTAGATGCTCTTGAGAGTCTCGCGTAGGAACTCCTGGTAGTACAGCGTACGCTCCAGATCGTAGAGCTGGTACACGGTAGGCTTACTCCACTCGTCCCATGGATTGAAGCCGAACTCACTGATCAGGATCCCGCTCGGCTTGAATGTGTTCCAGACGTACCCCAGCTGCTGGCGGACGTACTGCGGTGCTAGATAAGCATACGCGTAGGAAGCCTGGCCCATGAGCCAGCCGTCCTTCTGCACGTTCGTGTTCACTACACAGACAGGCCAGAGCGGATCGCTGGAGTTGGCGGCGCATGCGTCGATACCCCCAGGCGGTTGAGTAGCGTACTGTGCCGTGTACGGGTCGAAAGCCCAGTAGTCAGCTGTGCCGTTGATGTACGCCAACTCTTCCGAAGTCAAGGCAGTCAGGTTGAGATCTGTCGTGTTGAGAAGCTCGGTCGGATACTGCTCGCCCAGGAATATGGCGTTGCCCATGACGCCCAAGATGTAATCCTGATAGCGCGACGCTGCCCTGACATCGTCTGGGTTCGTGCTGTCAAGGGGCAGAGCGAGATTGTTGGCGAACTTGAGCGTCACGGTACCTGTGCCCTTGAGCACTTCCTTGTACCAGTGATAGACCTTCGCGTGGCCCATCATGATGTTGGTCGCCGCAGAGTAGGGCGTGCCGGTGTAGATGCCGAACGCAATGTTCGGCTCGTTCTGCGTCACCCAGTACTTTACTCGATCGCCATAGTGTGTCATGGCCTGCTTTGCGTAATAGAGGAAAGCATCTGGATATGCTGGATTTGCGAGCGATAGGTTCAGCGGCGGATCGGCATGCTGGAGCGTGACCACTGGCGTTACACCGAACTCGAGGCATGTGTTGATCACGTCGTCGTAATGGCTTAGACCTGGACTGTTGATCGGCGTTGATTCATTGCCGAAAGGCACGATTCGCGTCCACGATATGGAGAAGCTGTAATACGGGAGTCCAAGGGCAGCTATCCTGGCGATGTCTTGCTTATACTATAACATAACAGGTCGATATGTCAGCGACTTCCCACACTTCGGAAGGACATGCACATCGGCTCCTCACCAAGAAGTAGTTCATGTCCGCCTCCTCCGCATTGGCGAGATCGGGCGTGTTTGGCAAAGCACCAATGGTGTCGAGCGCACCCGGTCCGCGGCCAGCAAAGTCGAGTCCGCCCTCAATCTGGAATGCCGAGCCTGCCACGCCCCAGATGAAGTCGCTAGGTAGCTTGTAGCAGTCCAAACAGCTGTCGGCCGCAGATGGGCATGCGGTGTAGAGTGCCGGGGGAAAGACGAGTTCGCTTGATGCGACCGGCGTTGGCGAGACCGTGGTCGTGAACGGGACAGTGACGTTGTAGCTCAGGTATTGCCAGAGACGGGCATAGGCTCCTTGGCCGTACTGGCCGTCTTGCAGGGTGGTTGCCGAACGGTCGAGTGAGTAGGTCGTTGTCGTCACATCGGACGGAAGCAGATTGGAGGCGGTAGCGAAAGCTGGTGCGTATGTCGTCGTCAGTCGAAGCGGAGAGCTAAGGGGGCTCGCATAACGTAGCGTCGTAGCGGCGGTGAAGATGAATGTGCTGTAAGAGGTAGTCGTCGGCGCGGAGCACGTTGCGGGTGTCTGCTAAGGTCAGTCCGCAACCGAGAGCTTTTGGGTAAGTTGCACCTCACCAGAGCGGAGAGACCAGTAGGTGACGGACTGCAGGAGGATCCCGGCTCATGGTGGTCATCCCAAGAGCTGCTACTGTGTTGCCGCCATTGGGGACTGGCCAGCACCGCAGGCAGGAGGAAGGTGAACAGCGTCGAGCGAGAGGACATGTTGTGACGTGTGCGCAACAGAACCTACATGTACCTCGTCCATGGCGGCCCATGACCTTATATGGCCAGGGCTGGGAAACGGCTTCCATCGGTCCCTCACGCCTTACTAGCATAGCATAGCGTACGTGTAGCGGGCGGGGTTCCATGAATGCTCGTGACCGCATGCAGGTACGAGAGGAGGCTCCGGCAGACGTCCTCTCGATCCGCGGACACGCAGACTGCCCCAGACTTGGAGTGCGGATAGCCCCCGCTCACGGAGTTTCTTCGGGATCTGCCCGAGCCGATGGCCCGAGGTGGGCTCCACTGAGGGCAAGCTGCCGGCTCGGCCTGTGAAGCCTGCTGGAGCTGCCCCTTCGACGGTCGATCAGTCGTCAGGACATGCAGTAGTGGGCAACATACGTGCACACACAGGTAGACGAAGCGGACACTCGCGGGTTTCCGGCACCCGCAGAGTCTTGACAGTGATGGACACGCCAGCGACATGCAGGCGAGGATACATGTACTGCTAGAGACGTCCACGGGTAGACCACTATCAGCGACTCTCAACTCACGCAACCGCGACGTGGCACAGAAGCAGTCCTGCCGCAGACTCCCGGGGGCGGCATCAGGCCCATGATCGGGTCGTGCATCAGCAAAGAGGAATGCCGGTCCAATTGCGCTCAGCAACTTACGTCCTCATCCCGGATGATCAATCCGCTACCATTCTACAACCAGTGGGCCGGCCATCCTCTTTTAGACCTTGCTACCGTCCACGCCTCGATACAGGCTTCACGACTAGAGACTCCCATCGTCTACCTCGCTGGCGACTCCTCCCTCGACAACAAAGCCTGGGTTGCCTCCAGCGGTCCCGGTGGCGAACCCGTGCCCGTGCCTGTTCCTCATGTCTACGACTTATTTCTCGTGCCTCCAAAGCCGAAGCCTGACATCGCGTTCTGGCTCAATCATTTCCTCGACTCTCGCGCCACCGCCGTGAACACTGCGGTCGAAGCCTCGCTCCTTCGCCATCGCGACGACCGGCTGCTGCCCCATGACTATTTCATCCGGGACCACATCCGGGCGCAAGACATTCTGATCGTCTCCGTGGGCGCAAACGACATTGCCCTTTCGCCCACGTTGGCGACAATGCGGCACATGTTCCAACTCGCCTGGCTCACCCCTCTCCGCTCCATCGAGCGCGGGACGGCATCCTCACTCACATACTTCAAGCACATGTTCGGCGCCCAAACCAAAAGCTACATCTCGCGCATCATCGAGAAGCAGACACCTAGCGCAGTGATTGTATGCATGATCTACTATCCTCTCGAATCTAGCGCTGGCGCTCAACCGAGTTGGGCCGATGCGCAATTAAAGGCGTTGGGGTATGATAGGTATCCAGGGCAATTGCAGGCAGCGATCAGGAAGATGTATGAGCAGGCGACAGCGATTATTGAGATCGACGGCACGATCGTTGTGCCGTGCCCTCTGTTTGAGGTGATGGACGGTAGATCCAAAGAGGACTACACTGCGCGCGTGGAGCCCAGCGTGCAGGGTGGGAAGAAGATGGGTGAGAAGCTGGCCGGGCTTGTGGATCAGGTCATGGCCGTTCCCCAGTTCAAGAAATGACGAGCAGCTCGACCCGAAAGTGCACAGCATGTACCGACTGCTCTGTGGGTCAGGAAAGTTTGGCATGCATCAAGCAGACTGCAATGATCGCGCTACCTATGCCCACTCTGAACACCGGCCGTCGCACTCAACCGAATTTGGCAAACGCAAGCTCGTAAGCCAGACCCAGGGTCAGTTTCCCGTGCTGCAGCATATGGTTAAAGTCGAGGTAGTCTATTCTGTCGTCTGAGGTATGGATCTTGTTGTCGCTGTACTTGAAGTCGCTCTCGATCACGAACGCGCTGGGGTAGCCTGCCTTGCTCGCGCTGGCGTGGTCCGAGCAAGCATAGCCGCATTTGGTCTCGATGTATGGGATATCGCAATACGTGCTCACGACCTCCTTGATGAAGGTCGTCAAACCCGGATCCACAAAATCGGTGATGACGCCCACAGACTCCGGCTCCCCAGCGGCCAAAGTGGCGTGCGTGTAGCCGGTCATGTCCTGCTGCAGCATAGCAGCTACATCGCGGCCAGCCTTCTCGTACGCGGAGAAAATGGCCTGGCTACCTAGCAGCCCGCCCTCCTCGGCGCTGTACCAGTGGAACTCCACCGTGTTCTCTTGCTCGCCCGCGCGGATCTCGGGTGAGAGGAGCAGGACACGCAGCGCCTCGAGGATTGTGACTGTGCCGCTACCGTCGTCGTCTGCGCCAGGCGCGGCGAGGATGGAGGGGAGGAAGAGGTTGATGGAGTCCTGGTGGGCGCCGATGATCACGGTCTTGTTTGTGCGGCCGGGAAGCGTGGCGATGATGGAGTTCTGTCCCCACGAGTGCTTGAAGGGACGCACGTGGCCGGTGCCGTTGAGCGTGCTGGCGACCTGAGCGAGCAGCCATTCGGAGGATTGCCGGCCGTAGTCGGAGCGGTAATAGCGAGTGTGGAAGGAAGTGAAGGTCGTCAGGTGATCTCTCATGTTCTTCTTGGACAGGTGGGAGAGGAGCGGGAAGATGCTCTCATTGTGTGCCGGTTTCGCAGGGTACTGGACGCTCGCTCGCGGCGATGATGCTATGGAGAAGCCCAGGTCCAGCGTCTCGGAGATGTCGAAGAAGCCCTTGCCCTCGCAGCGAAGCTGCCATTTCTGCTCTTCCGTGGCGAAGTGTCGGTCGTCGGGCGAGAGTTCAATGAGGAACTGTTCAGCGCTGCTGAACGGATTCTGCCCGCTGGCGAGCCGATTGAGGGCCACGGACCAGGCGGGCACGGCGAGGGCATGCGATGCCCACAGCGTGGCGAGGATCGATGCGAGCTTCATGGTGTCTGACGCCCGACTAAGCAATATTTGATGAAGATTCTTGAGGGGGTGGCTTACTTGACAGTTGCCTCCCAGGTCGCCCTGTTAGAGCTCCAGGCTGATCACCGCTGTCACGAGCCGCGGCAGTGACTGGCCAATAGGATGACATCCGATGCCCTGACCTGTGAAAGCGATATCGGAGCGACGCTGGAGATGAAATGAGGTGGGCGGCAGCATAGCAAAAGCCACACATCTCACTATTCACTACCCCTCTGCCTCGACGCCGCCTTCTCCAGCATCATCCTCACATTTCTTACCATGCCGGGCACCGTGCGAGGCCCGCGTACGCTGTACGACAAGGTCTTCGAAGACCACATCATCGACGACCAAGACGGCACCATCCTGCTCTACATTGACCGCCACCTGGTCCACGAAGTCACCTCCCCGCAAGCCTTCGAGGGGCTCACCAACGCCGGGCGGAGAGTGCGGAGGCTCGACTGCACGCTCGCGACCACCGACCACAACGTCCCCACCACCCCACGGAAGAACTTCAAGAACGTGAGCCAGTTCGTGGAGGAGGATGAGAGCCGCTTGCAGTGTGAGACGCTGGAGCAGAATGTCAAGGACTTCAAGCTCACCTACTTTGGCCTCGGGGACAAGCGGCAGGGCATCGTGCACGTGATCGGGCCCGAGCAGGGCTTCACCCTCCCGGGTACGACGGTCGTGTGCGGCGACTCGCATACCAGCACGCACGGTGCGTTTGGTGCTCTCGCCTTTGGCATTGGTACCAGCGAGGTCGAGCACGTCCTCGCGACGCAGACCCTCCTCACGCGCCGCAGCAAGAACATGCGAGTGCAGGTGGACGGGGAGCTGGCCCCAGGCGTGGGCAGCAAGGACATCATCCTCCATGTGATCGGACAGATCGGCACTGCCGGCGGGACTGGGCATGTGATTGAGTACTGCGGGTCTGCGATTCGGGCGCTGAGTATGGAGGCGCGGATGAGCATGTGCAACATGTCCATCGAAGGTGGTGCGCGTGCAGGGATGGTCGCGCCGGACGACATTACGTTTGAGTACCTCAAGGGCCGGCCGCTGGCGCCCAAAGTCGATAGCGCGGAGTGGAAGAAGGCGGTGAAATACTGGAAGTCCCTACAGGGCGATGAAGGGGCCAAGTACGACATCGACCATTACATCGACGCCAAAGACATCGTGCCGACGGTATCGTGGGGCACCTCGCCTCAAGATGTTGTGCCGATCACCGGTGTAGTTCCCGGGCCAGAGGACTTCCAGGACGTCAACAAGAAACAAGCGTGCGAGCGAAGTCTGGAATACATGGGCTTGACTGCAGGGACACACATGACAGACATCATCCTCGACAAAGTCTTCATTGGCTCATGCACCAATTCCCGCATCGAGGATCTCCGCACCGCCGCACACATCGTCAAGGGCCAGCGCGTGGCACCAAACCTCAAGCGTGCCATGATTGTCCCAGGCTCTGGACTCGTGAAGAAGCAGGCCGAGTCCGAGGGTCTCGACAAGATCTTCATAGACGCCGGCTTCGAGTGGCGCGAGGCTGGATGCTCCATGTGCTTAGGCATGAACCCCGACATCCTCTCTCCCGGCGAGCGGTGTGCGTCGACGTCCAATCGTAACTTCGAGGGTCGGCAGGGTGCAGGCGGGCGGACACACTTAATGAGTCCCGCCATGGCTGCTGCCGCCGCATTGATCGGCAAGCTGGCCGATATCCGAAACCTCAGCAACTACGAGAAGGCGGGCCCAGCAGCGAAGAACCCTCCGCAGTCCATCGAGTCCGATACGCCACATGTCGAGGATCCCGAGAGCGACGCAGATCTGGACAACATCCTTGACCTAGCAGAAGACTCCCAAGGCAACTCGGTCAAGACTAAAGCGCCCTCGTCGTCCCTCGGCATGCCGCCTTTCACCCAGTGGAAAGGTATCGCGGCGCCGCTGGAGCAGACCAACATTGACACCGACGCCATCATCCCCAAGCAATTCCTCAAGACCATCAGACGCGCCGGCCTATCGAAGGGCCTCTTCTACGCCAAGCGCTTCAACACAGACGGCAGCCTGAATCCCGACTTCGTCCTCAACAAGGAGCCGTACACCAAGGCGAAGATCCTAGTCTGCACAGGCGACAACTTCGGGTGTGGGTCCAGCCGAGAACATGCACCTTGGGCCCTTCTGGACTTCGGCATCAAGTGCGTGCTCGCGCCCAGCTTCGGCGACATCTTCTTCAACAACACATTCAAGAACGGCATGCTGCCGCAGGTGATCGAGGATCGGGCAGCGCTCCAGAAGATCGCCGAGGAAGCCAAAGCGGGGCGGGAGATTGAGGTGGATCTGGAAGCGCAGAACGTGAAGGATGCGGAGGGCAATGTGCTTGGGACGTTCAAGACGGACGACTTCCGGCGGAACTGCCTGGTCAATGGGTTGGATGATATCGGGCTGACGATGCAGAAGCAGGATATCATCGAGCGTTTTGAGAAGAGACGGACGGAGGAGACGCCGTGGTTGGATGGGAGTGGGTATTTGAGTCGACATCGGAGGGGCGCGGTCAAGGTGGACGCAGCGCCTGTGCCGAACACCAATCGGGGCGAGGAGGTGCAGGAGCCGTTGGAATGGTGAGGCGGCGACCATTTACGAACATGGGGCAGTCCCAT
>JAWDJV010000207.1:0-28880 GCA_033119285.1 Teratosphaeriaceae sp. CCFEE 6253 | reverse complement strand
GAAGGTGTTGCTCTTGCCGGCCACGCCGTTGCCGTTGGTGTGCACCATCGTGGGCGGAGTACAGTGGCGGGATCGAGGTGAGGGGCGGAGGGGTGGTGAGATGGAGGGCGGGGTGTAGGAGAGAGGTGGAGGTGTGTTTGTTGCAACAAAGATTTACGATTGTTGTTCGACCCGCTCCCACCAATGTGCCTGTCCTGGCCGCTCTCGGCACTTCCAAAAGCCGCAATAAAAAATCCTGCCCCACGTGCACCGCAGCACGTCATTCCTGGAGCTCCACGACATGGACCAATGGCAACGAGGACACTATTGAACGACGAGCATTCCGCAGATTGGCGAGGAACAGCGTCGTCTCATGGCTTGGACGTACGGTCTAGGTCGGGTGTCTACATATACACATCCACGCACACCCAGCCTCTGGCAGCCAGGGGCTTCGTACGAAGAGCAGCACACCACGTGCCATGCACGACGACCGTGGGAATGTCTCCCGACTAGCCCACCGCTGCTCTCAACTCCGGCTCCCCCTCCTCCCCACCCCCCTGCCCCTCCCCCTCCCTCTCCCCGCTCGCCACCCCATACCCCCACCCCCCCCTCACCTCCCGCATCGCCGCCTCCTCCCTCCTGCGCAACATCACCCCCCTCCACCCCCCCAACCCCTGCATCCACTTCCCCACCCCGCCCATCCGGAACAACTCCCTCCCACCCCCCGCACCCTGATGCCCATACCGCACCCCGCTCCCCCGTCTCAGCACCCCCTCCACGAACCCCAGCGTCCCCTCGTCAAACGCGTAGACATGCCCGTCCATCTCCGCCAGCACCTCATTCACCAGCCCAATCTCATGCGGATAACACTTATGCAGCAGCGCGAGATGCGCATTGTACAACGGCGTTGTGACCCCCAGCGCGAAAGCCGCGGGGCCCATCTCGCGCAGCGCGGGGAGCAGGTTCAGCGCCAGCGGGGAGGCCGGGAAGTCCCGCGCGCAGAGGCGCAGGTAGTGCGTCAGCACGGCGGGAAGGTTGGCGGTCAGGACCTCGCGGTCCGTCAGCCCGGCGTGGGCGAAGTGGCGGCGCAGGCGGACGAGTTTGCGGTAGGCGGCGTGGCTGGGGCGGTTGCGCTCAGGGGCTGTTGGGGGCGCCGCCTGGGTGGCCAGCGCTGTTGGAGGCGCGGCTGTGGCCGGCGCTGTAGGTGTGGTGAGAGCGGTACTGCTGCTGCCGGCGCCGCCCAGAGACAGGAACTCGGAGGAGAAGGCGGAGCCGGTGGCCGGGTCGTCGAGCTCCAGCGCCGCGACGCGGGACAGGACCTCCTCCTTCAGCGCCATCCAGCAGTCGACGTCCGTGGCTTGGGCGGAGAGCAGGTCGGTGAGGCGCGTCAGGTCCGCGAGCTGCGTTGCGAGCTGCGTCGAGAATTTGTCCGGAGTGGGGTCCGCGGAGGTTAATTCCACGGAGGAGGACGAGGACGAGAGGAGCGTGCGGTTGCTTGAGGCGGTGGCGGCGGCGGCGGCTTCCTCGACTAGGGGCCGGAGAGCGGGCGGGAACGTAGGGGCCGGGCGGGCGGCCGGGGAGCGGGCCTGGGAGCGCGATTGGGTGGCGCGGGACTGGATGGATGTCACAGCCGTCTCGAGGATGCCGTCCAGACCTCCCTTCTTCCCATCCGCCTTCACCAAACTCGTCGTCTTGCCCTCGTCCGCCGTTGGGGCAGGCTTCGCGGTCCCGACCGCGGAGACCTCCCGCGGCATCCCGAGCAGCTTCTCAAACACCTTCTTCTCCCGCGGCGTGATCGTCGAGTCCGCCGCCTCCCTCCCCGAGATTGCCGCCTCCCCCGCCCCCTCAAACGGCACATCATCCGATCCGCCGCCCACCGCCGCCACCCTCTTCGCCGCACGACCGCGCGTTCCCTGCTCGGGAGCAGCCTCCCGCACGTTCACGGCGACAGCAGTCCCCGCCGCGTCACCGCCGGACGCACTCCCGGCCCGGGTCCGCTGGCCCAACGGCTCCTTTACCCCGAACGTGCTGCGGCGCAAGCGCCCGTCGACGAGAGGGTCCTGTTCGCGTGCGCGCCCCAGGGCGCCGTGTTTCCGCGCTATAGTGTCATTGAATTGCTGGACGTGCGCGGGCAGGGTGGAGTCGGTGAGGATTTTCGTGATGGGGTCGTAGCCGTGTCGGTTGATTTTCCGCTTCGTGTGCAGGAGGCGGCGGTGGTGGTGGTGGTGGGAGGCGGGCTGCTGGATGGTGGGGGTGCGGTAGAGGAAAGGCAGGAGCGTGGGGGCGGAGGGTGGGGGACGGCATGGCGATGGCAGGTGCGAAACGGCTCTTTCTAGCATTAGATGGGTGCGGGTGTGAGAGGTTTTGGGGGCGATGGAGGTGGACGGTTAATGGATGCATATTTCAATTGAGCATTTGATGGATGCACGTGGAGGTCGCGCTAAGTCGCGTGCACGTCATCCAACCGCCTCCTCCCAGCTCGGCTGGCGATGTCCATCAATATCTAACAAATCTCAACACGCCGCAGCGATGGCTGGCGTACAAGTCAGCGACTACGAGCGGCAACGCCAAGAGAAAATCGCCGCGAACCAGCAGCTCCTCCGCCAGCTCCAGCTCGACGCCGCGCAGACCGGCCTGGGACCCAAGTCCAAGCCCAAACCCACCTCCTCCTCCACCTCCACCAAACGCAAACGCGCCCCCGCCGCAGCCAAGATCAAAGAAGAAGACAACGCCCCGCGCCGCACCTCCGCCCGCCTCCAAGGCATCGTCGCCGACTCCGAGGTCGCGCGCCAAAAGGACGAGGCGGACAACTCCGCCTTCCACGAGCAGCAGAAGGCCAAGCGGCAAAGGTTCAGCGATGACATCGCCCTCTCCGATGCCGTCGTCAACGGCCGGACATGGAACCAAGCCGGCAACTTCCTCACCGCCGTCGGCCCCGCGCAGCCCGGCGCCCGGACCTTCGACCCGCGGGGTGACGACGCGGAGTCCACGGCCCCGACGACGACGACGGCGAAGGAGCTGCGCGAGGCGCGGGAGCGGATGAGCAATCTGAAGCTGTGGGCCGGCGCGGAGATGAATCGGATCAAGATCACGCCCGAGCGGATCTACTCCATGGCCTTCCACCCCACGCCGGACAAGGCGCTGGTCTTCGCGGGCGACAAGCTGGGCAACCTCGGTCTCTTCGACGCGTCCCAGACGTCCCCGGCGCAGATCAAGCAGGAAGCCGACGACGCGGATGAGGACGGCGACGGCGACGGCGAGGTGGACGACGAAGTGGAACCAGCCATCACGACCTTCAAACTCCACGCCCGCACGATCGCCGCCCTGCACTGCCCCGTGCACGCCCCGCACACCTTACTAACGGCCTCCTACGACTCGTCCATCCGCCGCCTGGACCTGAACAAGGGCGCCGCGGTGCAGATCTACGCGCCCGCGGACTCCAACACCGACGCCCCCATCTCCGGCGTGGAACTGTCCTCCGCCGACCCGAACCGGCTGTACTTCACCACATTGAATGGGGAGATGGGGATGCAGGACCTCCGCGCCCCGGCCTCCGAGGCGGACGTCCTGCAGCTGTCCGAGAAGAAGATCGGCGGCTTCAGCCTGCACCCTGCGCATCCGCACTTGATGGCGACGGCGGGGCTGGACCGTGCGATGCGGGTCTGGGATCTCCGCAAGATCACCGGGAAAGGCGACGCCCGCTCCCCCTTGTGTCTGGGCGAGCACATATCCAGCCTCTCAGTGAGCCACGCGGCGTTCAATTCCGCCGGACAGATCGCGACGAGTAGTTACGACGACACCATCAAGATCCACTCCGTCGACCCCAACAACCTGACGAAGGACCTCGACATGGAGCCCACGACAGTGATCCCGCATAACAACCAAACAGGCCGCTGGGTCACCATCCTGCGGCCCTCGTGGCAGCCCCCGTCCCAGGCCCCTCATCCTCCAGGAGACGGAATCCAGAAATTCGTGATTGGGAATATGAACCGCTTCGTGGACATCTACGCCAGTTCGGGGGAGCAGCTGGCGCAGTTGGGCGGGGAAGGGGTCACGGCTGTGCCGGCTGTGGCGGTAATACATCCGAATGGGGGGTGGGTGGCGGGTGGGACGGCCAGTGGGAAGTTGGGGCTGTGGATGTGAGACTACCTGTCGACCTTGACAAGGGGTTCGGCGCGGATTGGTGGGGGGCACTATGTTGGGGAGTACGACAGGCTGCGCTTCGGTTGTGGCTCTGGCTCGGCCCCGTCGGACTGCGGTGCGGTGCGGTTACGGCGCGGTGGGACGCGGTGGGGCTGGGCAGGGCTGGGAGTGTGGAACACCGCTGTTGGATGCATTCGGCTGCCACGCGATCTGGCGTCTCTGTGCGCCGCTCGTACGATTCCTGGGGCCCCAGCACTGTCCCGTTACGCTGAACTCCGGTTGAAGTGCAGATGAGCTCTGGATGTTTTGGAGAGAAATACGGTCGGCCATCCGAACTTCCGAGACCCCTCACACTACATGTGCGTCTGTGGCCAATTGCAGTCGCTGGGCACGACATCTGGAGGATCATGGAGTTCCACGCACGGAGTGATCCTACCAAGTCTAGGTCGTATACCGAAATCAGACCTAGCGATCATTAGCGCGTCAGGAGCAGGGCCCTGCTAGCGTCAGCTCTTCACGAGAGTGCCCGATAGATAAACGAGAACCACATCCCCACTCGCCAAACCTCCAAATTGTTGGATGCGTCGGTGGAGTTGAACTAAAATTCGTACAGGACGGCAACAAAGACCATGGCAGCGTCCAAGCCCGAGCTCGACGAGGGAGCTCTAAGCGCGGCCGACATCGAGACGCAAGCCTACGTCGTTGACCACGTCGCCGCCCCCTTCACGCTCCGCGACATCCTCCTCGACGCCCGGCCCCGCGCCCACGAGGTGCTCGTCGAGTGGAAATTCTCCGGCATCTGCCACACGGTAAGCACCAACCCTCCTCCTCCCCCCCCCCCCCCCCCAACAATCTCCACTCTCTCCCCGATGGCCACCGCCGTCTCGACCGAGTGAAGCTCGCCGCTGAAGACCGCCTGTGCTCCGCCAGGACCTGATCGTCCGCGATGGTATGTTCCCCATCCTCGCCTTCCCCGCAATCCTCGGGCACGAGGGGGCGGGCTACATCCGCGCGCTCGGCGCGGGAGTCCAGCACGCGCGCCCCGAGCTCGGGATCGGCGACTTCGTGCTCGCGACTTTCAATTCCTGCGGGGCGTGCAAGCAGTGCAAGCGCAGCCACCCCGCGTTCTGCCACCGGGGCGGAGTGTTGCACATGGGCGCCACTCGCCCCGAGGACGGGTCCTCCCCCGCGCGGCTCAAGGACGACGGCCGGAGCGTGCGCAGCCAGTTTTACGGGCAGTCGACCTTTGCCAAGATGAGCATGGTGCAGGCCAGCGCGGTCGCGATGAAGTACCCCTATGATCCCGCCGAGGCGTGGAAATTCGCGGCGTGCGGGTGCGGGTTCCAGACTGGGGCTGGGACGGTGCTGAATGTGCTGCGGCCTCAGCGGGACGATGTGGTGGTTGTGGTGGGGTTGGGCGGGGTGGGGCTGACGGCCGTGATGGCGGCGAAGTTTCTAGGAGTGGAGACGGTGGTGGCGGTGGATATTGATGCGGGCCGGTTGGAATTGGCGAGGGAGTTGGGCGCGACGAGCGTGGTTGACTCGAGGGCGACGCCGGATCTGGTGGCCGAGGTGATGAGGATTACGGGAGGCGAGGGTGCGGATTCCTCGATTGATTGTGTTGGTCAGGATAGTTATTTTGGGGCTCGTGGATCCAGGCTGAGGATGTTCGCAGGCAATCATACCATTCTCGAGGACTTGGTCAAGTGTCTGGCCAAGTGCGGGTAAGCCTGGCAAGCCACACCGGGCGTACAATAGCGAGCATACTGACCATGTACCCCTCGCAGCACGGTGGCTAGCGTGGGCGTCATGGCCCCTGGCAAGTCGGTGGTCTTAGACCCGCGAGCCCATCTTGGAAACAATAAGCGCTACATCGGCGTGCTGGAAGGCGACTCGAATCCGCCAGAGGCGAGTCGCGACCATGAGGTGTTTCCGAAAGCTGCTGACCCGCTGACTTGTCGGCTGTAGTTCATTCCGAAACTCGTGGAGATGCAGAGGAGCGGCCAGTTTCCACTGGAGAAACTGTGCACGGTGTACCCGTGGCAGGACATGGACCGCGCTCTCGAAGACATGAAGAAGGGAAAGGTGAGCTTTGACTGCCCTCGACCGGCAATGTGCCTAATTAATCGCCCGCTGACCCGATGCTCTAGGTCGTCAAGCCAGTGCTGCAATGGTGCTAGCTGCACACGCCGTGATGCTGTATGATCTCCGGTGACACGCCTCCTCGCCGCGGGACATGCGATCTTTGATCTCGTCGAGGTAGAGAGAACAGCGGCGGTCTCAAGCATTCTCTAGTGGGCGCTCGTATGCTGATCGACGGAGACGGCGCCCGGGGATGAACCACGCAGGTGAGCGTCTATCCGGGAGGTAGTCTGTAATGAAAGATTGCCCGCAGTGTTTGCATCGGGCTGTATTCCGCAGCGTCCGCGAATGCCATGTGAGAGTGCGAGGTGGACCGACACCCATGCCATCGAGTCTCATGGGCAGACAAGCCGAGTCATTGGTGATGGCGCCCATGCTGTCCGGAGTGATGGAATTATCACAGAGTGGTGCGGCAGCGGTTCTGTCGAACGCATCACGCATTTCGCAGTCCTGACATGCTGGAGGGCTCTCTGGCTGTGTCCTGCTTGAATCAACCTTCGATGAGGGTACTAAGTATCACTTCCCCCTCTGGTGTCATACCATATGTGCGGCGCCGAGTGAGTGCCTGCTATCTTCCTGCAACGAGTCGTGACCGCTCTCTGTCGGGGATGCTTGGCCCTCCGTACGAGTAGTAAGCTACAGCAGTCCAAATGCGGTCCGTCTGGCTGTGGGCACTTCTCCAGGTGAGGTAGAAATCGCTCGGACCGATGGTTTCGCTGCGTCGATGTGCCACTGAGCTAGAGCGCACATCGTGCCTGCAAAAGCTCCCTGCTGGCTGAGAGTCGTTCGCCCACCAAGGTGGCGTACCGTGCGGTCCATCCTGACGATTGCCTCCGGATGGTACTGAGCGAGAAGAGACTGCCGATTTGCCAGAGGTCGATCAGTCGACTCTCATCGTCGATGGCAGAACCCCAGGCCTGAAGCACGAGGACTAAGCCAGGAAACCCAGTCTTGATTCAGGGGTACTACAGGGCAGCCATCTGCATCGTCTCCCAGACAATCGTGCCGCCTTGTCCACACGCGCTGTCCGTCCACAGGAACTGCTTCAGGATCGCCTCCGCCGCGGACCAGGACATGATGCCTCGGGTCATGAGGATGGTGTTCAGCGCATCGCGAAAGAACTTGCGGTGCACCCTTCGGAACGAGGCGATGGCGGCGATGAACAAGCTCCAGATCAAGAGCGACGTCGTGTCGTCTCGCCAGGAAGCCAGGTTGGACACCTCGATGAGTTGCCTGAGCTCGTCTAGCAATTTAAGCAACCAGCCGGTGCTGGGCGGCATGGGAAAGAGCACGGCATTGGCGTAGATCAGCGCGGTAATTCGACAAGTCTCGTATGTAGCGAAGAAGGACCCCTCGCGCTCCGTCTCGGATAACTCCTGCCACCGCGCCAGGTGCAGGATCTTATGCTGGATGCCATTGCGCGCGGAGACGACGATGCCATAGAACGTGTCGTCGAGCCGAGCGTGCTGGCCCCGTTCCATGAGGTAGTCGATGCTGGCGAGCCACTGCATGGTCTCCAGCGCCCTGGCCGGCAAGCCGCGGGGGACGTGGTGCGCGAAGCCGGTCCCGGAGATACTGCGCTCGGACGAGCGCAGGATGGGGTGGAGCACTTGCAGGCAGGAGCTGACGTCCCAGATGCAGGGGAAGCGAGGCTTGACGCATCGGATGCTCGAGTCGATCAGATCGCCGCTTTGTGAGTGCGTCAGCCTGGGTACCGTTCCAGTCATGGAGAGGTGGCACGTACATTGACAAGACCATCTGCAGACCCGGGAGCTTGATCTTGGGCAGCCCACCGATCCGCTCAACGAGCCAGTACAAGGCTTGTGCATGCATGTCAATTGCTTGGGCTTTGCCGTAGACACTGATCCAATTGGCGCCCGGCATGTACGCCGAGAAGAGCAGTGTCTCCTCCCTGACATCGGTCTGCTGGGCGACGTTGACGCGCCAGAGGATGAACATGGCCAGGATCATCATCTCGGCGTCCGCGTTGTCCAAGTCGTTGAGCAGGCCGTTGATGGTTCGAATAGTCTGGCCCTTGTGCATCAACATCTCCTGCTGATTACCTGTAGCAGCTCCGCTTCCACTTAGCGACTGGTGCACGCCGACGGTGTAGCTCAAGGCGTGGAACACGACAGGGCTCTGACTGAATGCTTGGAACCACGAGGCTATCTGTGGAGGCTGCAGGGTGTTCTTCAGGACGACGTTGAAACCTAGGACAACCTTTGAGCACGGTACACTGGGTCATCCTAGGGGGTGTGTGACTTACAGTAGTCTGCGGTGGTCGCGACCGAGACCGACTGCTCTACGCGGAACGTGTTGACGGTCAGAGCGCCAAAGACGGGGGATAACGGGGGAGAGAGGGCAGGCCACAGCAGCTCGGTCGAGAACGTTGTCGTGTTTGGCAGGGCGTACGCGAGCGAGGCGGGCGGTAGCAGGGTCCCGGGGGACCAGGGAGACCCCGTGTAGGTGCTGACGGTGGAGGACAATGGTCCAGGATCCCCGGCGTATCCGTCCGCTGAGAGTGTCTCCTCGTCCGTCGTCGGGAGTGGTACGATCACGGGAGATCGCATCTGGCTCCGCGGCGCCACTGAGCCATCGGCCGACGAAGACGAGCGGATGCTCTTGCTCTTGTGCCTCTCCCAGTTGACCCGGGCCGTATGCGCTTTGGCTTGCCGAGAGATCGTCCGCTTTCGAGCGGTGGCCGGCGAATCATCGAGGAAGAGCAGCGGGCGCGATGCCGAAGAGGCAGAGTCCTTGCGCATGGTGCCGCCGCGTCACTGTCACGGGTACAATACACAGTACGATCTCGTCCATGTCGAACGTGCTGGCCAGCCCAACGCACCAGCTAATCAGCCGAGTGTGCGGCTCTGCTGACATGCAGTCCGGCTGGACGATAGCCGCCGCCATGGCCGATCCCGTGGCCGGAGAGAACGCCGGCCCGGGCGGCAAAAGAGCATCTCTGTAATCCTTCGGATGGGGAAGGCTACCCAGCGTACGCCGCATCGAGGTTTGTTTGGGGACCGTGAACCATTCCTCTGGCCGTTGGTGGAGCTTTCAGATGCAGATGGACCGCGGAAACGCTTCCGGTCCGCGGGCAGCGATCGGGAGGCCATCTCATGCGGGAGTGATCGATCAGGATGACGATGCACATGTCAGCCCGCGGGTTGGGAGCGACCAAACGCTCATCGGAACGCCCAGCGTACCTCTGGGTTGGTCGCCACTTCCTGGAAGAGCGCCATAGGCCAGGCCGTCCACCGGTCGTTCAGCGCGCCGCTCCAAGGTCCTCATGGCCGACGATCCGCCTGGGCGACGAAGGGGTTGGTGTTGCGTCCGCAATGTGCCCGTGCGAGAAAGGCCGGCCGTGGTATGAATGGGCGGCATCTGGTGGGTATCGCGGGTAGAGTCCATCGCACCTATTCGAATCGCATTGACGACGATGCTGATGCAGCACCTCATATGGTGTCACTGAACTCCGGCGGCTGCAGCCCCTTTAATGGTACCGTTGAACTCCTTGGGGCGTGTACAGCGGATGGAACGGGCGACGAAGTCTATATACTGTTGGTCGACAGGCCCAGTAATCCATGCAGAGCGTGAGGCATGTGCCTCTTCCCCAATGACCAACAAGCCCAATTATAGTATCTGAGCCCTATAGCGCAGAGATCCTCACCACAAGACTCTCACTGTTGCCCACAACTGGTTGTTTGTTGTCGAAGGTGCGCGCTGCACCAACTCCGTCACATAAAAGCAACTCCTCTTTCGGGTTAGACCGCGGCTGACGGGAGCAGCACACCGCCCGCGTCCGGAAGGTGCACTGTGAATGCACACGCGTGGGCCCCCATTCCGCTCCCAATGCCGTCTTTGCCGCTCCTGCCACTGTCCGTGCTGTCGATGCCCTATCGTCACGTGGCGTGCGTACCGCAACCCTGCGCTCCTGTAGCTGCGCCCCATGCTGTCTCCCAGCCAATGGAACTTCCACAATGGGCGGTATCACGTACCAGAGCGCACCGGACACATTTAGGCACTACGAGCGAGCCGCTCGCGGTTGACTATACACGCGACTGTCGACTTGGTACACCCTCTCTGGAATGGGCAGTTGCAATGCCAGCCCGTCAGAGTCGACGAGCATCCTGTCGACGATGGCATAGGGATCTTGCAATGGTCGTGGGCGAGGTGATATATATGTCTGAGCAGAGCCGCCTGATATGGCGTGTCTCGGATCGAACGTGCGCGCACTTACCCATCCTACAACCATCGCCATCAGTGTAATTACAGACCAAAAGCAATGTACTCCTTCTCCGAATACCAATCAGACCTGGACCACATCGGCCCCGTGCCACCCGGCCAGCACGCCCGAGCATCGAGCTTCCCAGGCACACCCGAGATCTCCATCGCCATCACCAACGAGAACTGGCGCGGCAAATCCGACCGGACGGAGCGCCGCCGGATCCAGAACCGGCTCAACCAGCGGGCGTTCCGGGAGCGCCATCGCAAGACCCCGCCGCGAGAAGAGTTCATCCTGTGCAAGTCCGAGTCGGATCCCGAGGAGATGTTCTTCGCTCGGCGGACGGGATCGCCGGCGTCGTTCACGACGAACTCGCCGTGGCAGCACGCCTCGGCACCGACGAGCGAGTATGTTTCTTCGAGGACAGAGTCGCCGGTGGCGGGCTCTCCATGGGAGCATGCCGCGATACCGACCAGCGGCGGAGGGGGTTCGTTCCAAACTCCCCTCGACTTGTCCTTCGGGCCCTCCTCAGCACCTTCCGCCGTAGCATCGCCTTTCGTCCAAGAAACACTGGAGAGTATCATCGGCGAACCGGAGACCGACGAGCTAGGCGCAACGATCAACCGCAACGTCATCCAAGCCGCACTAGAGAACGCTCAAAACCTCGGAATCGACGACTCCGCGATCCAGCACGGCAACAGCGCCACCACCGACTCAGCCCTGCAAGCCTATGAGCTGGCGCCCGCACTCGCACCGCTGCAACTGCAGTACTGCGTCCCACACGATCAACTCATCGACACGATCCCGCACCCGCGGTTCCGGTATAATGTGCTCAAGGCCCTAGCCGCGCACCGCTTGGACGTCGAGAGCTTGATCCGATCGATCCGTCGCAGCGGGATGATCGTCAGTGTGCAGGGTCGACGTGGCCGCGACGGCCTCGTGGCGTGGGGACGACCGGACGACTTCCGGGACTGGGAGATTTCGGAGGCTTTCTACCTGGTCTGGAGGCAGTTCCTGGATGGCTGCGAGGACTGGATTGAGTCGACGAATGTGTGGCGGCGGAGCAGAGGGGAGTCTGCTTGGTGATATTGTGTGCCCTGATTTGGCGTAGGCTCTGCGGCAATTAGCGTTCGTCAAGGAAGGTCATTAACGGTGAACAGAGCCTTGTCAGGCCGGAGTACCCAAATAGAGCGTTGCACTTGTATGATACCTGAGCCTGGCGGGTCATCTCCCTACCCATGTCAGCCCCGCCCCCAACCACACCCAGCTGCTCGTATGACCGTGGTCTACTACGCCTTAATGGCACTAGGTCGCGGAATAGACTTTGCTCTATGTGTGCCCTATGCCACAACCTGCGCCTGGACAAAGGCAGCTTGAGGCAAGACTGCCGGCAGATATGTTGCTACAGCATGTGCCGGTGCCACCGCTCCATCCCATCTCTGCGAGGGGCATGTGCTGCATCCCGAGAATCGATATGACGTCCCCGGACGTAGCGCTGGCCCGAATGCAGCATTTGGCATTCTCAGTGACGCTTGAGTGGTCCACAAAGACTGCAAGACCATCGAGGTCAGATCAAGCTTTCTCAGCCGGATGCCGAGATGGCCGAGTTCTTTCACAATTGTCACAGACTTCCATATCTGGCTTCGCTGGGCAGACGCTGGAGGTAGACCTGCGGAGGCCCACAAAGGGGCGCTCTCCTGGGGAGCACGAATCTGCGGATGGCCACGGTATCCGGATGACCCTGCGAGACCGCAGGGCTATTGAGGGCATCGCGCTCTCCTCAATAGCCTGCTGATGACGTCCAGGCATCCGAGACGCCGTCCGTTCTTACAGCTTGCGCGAGTCGAATTGTGAACCTCGTCGCTCGCGAGGGCAACTACGATCGCTGTGGCCACAGCAGCCTCTGTCGACATCCTTCCATACTGACCGCGCGTGGCAAACCAGTAGCTAGAGTAAGTGACCGGGGCCCCTTCGCTACCAAGTCCCTTTGCTGTTATTTGAGCCCGCACGAGCACATGGTTGGGCCGGATGAAGGATCCATCCCCGCAACGGACTTCATAGAGATGCGCAGAATGCCGTTCGGTGAGTGCGTGGCCTGAAGGACGCATTGTGAGCCAACAGTCGCGGCTCAGCGGTTCTCGCGAGTCGCGCTGCACGTATGTTCGCTCCAGCGTAGCCTATCCGCAGATGAGACAGAGACGCGCCGGTCGTCCAGGGTGTATGTGGCCGCCGAATCTACATGTGGCATGGCGGAAGTGAGGACGAAGATGTTCAGTCTTGGAGCATGTTGTCGCAATAGAGGACTTCACGCGTGAGGAAAGTGGGGCCGTCACGCTCGTTCGCGTGGCGTTGGCGTTGCGGGGCAACCCTGTCATCGATGTCCGTGAAATCGACAGATGCCCAATGCACATGTATGTGTAGCATCGATATCCATGCATCCCGTCCGGCATTCCAAGCCACGATGCCGTACACCGCCCCTCCACCTCCACCCAAGGTAGCGAAGCCCAGCCGCTCCATCTTCGACCCCTTCAACTCCTCCGCCACCGGCCACCAACGCGCCGACAACCGCCTCTCCGGCAGCACATCATGGCGGGACTCCCGCTCGCTCAAACTCCGCAAGCAGTTCAACTCCGGCGCCGGCGGAGGCGAGCGAGTCAGCGACACGGTAGGCGCTGGTAGTCTAGACTTCGGCGTGGATGGACGGACGGAGAACGGCGGGTTCGTGCCGGGTGCGAAAGGGTTGCGAGGGGCGGGGCAGCAGAGTCTGTGGGAGAGCACAGGCGGGGTGAAGGTGGAGAAGGAAGGGGTGGAACGGGCGGCGAAGCGGGTCAAGCTGGAGGAGGGGAGGGAGAAGCCGACGAAGGTTGTGAATCCTTGGACGCCGTTCCGGAGGGAGGATGGCGGGATCAGGGAGAGCAGTTGGACGAGCCATGAGTCCAGCCCGTCTGCGCTGCTATCGCCTATTGATCCGGCATCATCAAGCTCCGCGGCGACCGCTACCTCCGACACTGCTGTGCTCAAGGTGGAAGACGACGTCGGCACACCGGAGAAAGCCCCACCACCACAAATCTTCCGTACTCTAAACTTCTACATAAACGGCTCCACCCTCCCCACCATCTCCGACCACAAACTCAAGCACCTCCTGTCTGCCCACGGCGGCAACCTCTCCATCTCCCTCGGCCGCCGCACCGTCACGCACGTCATTGTCGGCCGGCCCAGCAGTGCTGGAGGTTGCGGAGGCGGGCTGGCAGGGAGTAAATTGCAGAAGGAGATTACGAAGAAGAGGGGCGAGAGTGTGCGGTATGTGACGGTGGATTGGGTGGTTGAGAGTATCAAGGCCGGGAAGAGGTTGCCGGAGAGGGATTTCGAGGGGGTGAGGACGGCGCCTGTAGGGGTGGGGAGCGTGGCGAGTATGTTTGGGAAGGGTAAGAAGAGTGATGGGGACGGGGAGGAGGCCAAGGGTGCTGGATGAGGTGGAGGGCGTCTCGCATCCACTACTGGCACTGGCTGTGTGGCCGTTGAGGTGGCCCAAGTTCGCCACTACTTCATCCGGGTCGTGACAAGTTTCACGACGGCATGGCTTGTCACGACCGGCATCAGGAGTGGCGCGTTACGACTGGCCTGAGAAACAGCGTTTTATGACTGGCCGGCACAAGTAATGGCGCGTTTCAACTGGCATACGTGGCAAGGTGAGTAAGGCACCACGCGATGCATTGTGTACTTCACTGACTGACAGCCGACAGCTCCTCCTCGCAAACTTTGGCAGATCGCGTAGAGGCGCAGGCACAAGAGAACAGCAAATGACAGGCCTACGCACAACAGCCACAGTGCGACAATGCAGCATCGAGTCCTTACTACGTGAGATCAGATGAAATGTACCACTCCCTTGCGATCCACCTGCCGTGGACCAATGGCAGGGAGCTCCGTCCCAGGTTCCCTTAGACCGCGTTCGGTGTCGCAATTATTTGGGTGACTGACGGTAGCCAAAGTACATGTACATTCAGTATGTACACGCCATCGGCACCTCAGTAAGTACCCCGCAGGAACGTCCCTGAGAACGGCCGCCCGAACGACCGACATTCCAACGCCAAGAATACAGCAACGCCAATCCCTGTGTATCTAGGCCCTCATATTTTTGAGTCACGCACGAGCAAATCGATACACGGGATACACAAATGTATCTGATCCGCGAATCAACGACTTTGCGGTTCCTCCCGCTCACGGGAAGCACGCGCGAGCGCGAGCTGTTCGCTCTTGCGAGGCAGCTGCAGACCCGGAGCATACTTGGACCCGTATCCCCGGTGCCCCCGACACCGAAACGGGACTCCAGGCATGTATGTCTCCCACACCTGCGATGTTAGCAATAGTCCTTCGATCACGGGAGTACAAGTACGACCCACTGCCCCATCGACGATTCAGCGTTGATCAGACTCGCCTGCAACGCGGATCACAATCAAGCGATTGTCCTCAGCGTGAAGACTTCGAGCCTTGTGATCACGCCACCTTTCTGCAGCAACGATGACGGGCTTCTCTTCCTCGGCGTCCTCCTTCCAGGACGTTGAAAAGCCACAGACAGGCAAGAGCTCGGTCCCAAAGGACGACGATCCAGCACATACCCAAACCGAAGCCGCCGCTCTCCCCGACACCGCAGTGCAACCACCCAGCCACGCCGACGTCGAGAAAGGCCCTCCACCAGCTTCAGCGCCCCCACCAGCCTTCGATCCTCGCCAGAACCCTGATGGAGGCAGACAAGCTTGGCTCTGTGTGCTGGGCGGCTTCTGCGTACTGTTCTGCTCATTCGGATGGATCAACTGCATTGGCGTCTTCCAGGACTACTACCAGACCCATCAATTGAAGGCATATAGCCCGAGCACTGTGAGCTGGATCAGCAGTCTCGAAGCCGTACGTCCCGCAATCCAACTTGACATCCCAAGAAAGACTCCCCTACATGCAGTCACTGACCGTGACCTCCCCAGTTCTTCATGTTCGCCGGCGGCCCCATCATTGGCAAACTATACGACAATTACGGCCCGCGCCACCTCCTCCTCGTCGGCACCTTCCTGCACGTCTTCGGGCTCATGATGGCGAGCCTCGCGACGGAGTACTACCAATTCCTCCTCGCGCAGGGCGTCTGCTCCCCCATCGGCGCGAGCATGATCTTCTACCCTGCCATGAGCACGCTCACGACCTGGTTCTTCGCGAAGCGCGGCGCGGCGTTCGGCATCATCGCCTCCGGCAGCTCGCTCGGCGGCGTCATCTTCCCCATCATGGTGCAGCGATTGATCGTCGAGGTCGGGTTCCCGTGGGCCATGCGCATCTCCGCCTTCCTCATCCTGGCGCTGATGGTCGTCGCGAACCTGACGGTCAAGTCGCGCGTCCCGCCGTTCAAGAAGCCGTGGCAGATCAGGGAGTTTGTCGTCCCGCTCAAGGAACTGCCGTTCAGTCTGGTGACGCTGGGGAGCTTCCTGTTCTTCATGGGGATGTTCCTGCCGATCAACTACATCATTGTTGAGGCGCTGCACTACGGCATGCGGCCCAGTCTCGCGCAGTATCTGGTCTCGATCTTGAACGCTGCGAGTCTGTTCGGAAGGACGATCCCAGGCTTCTTGGCGGACAAGATTGGGAGGTACAACATGATGACGATCATGTGCTTGTGAGTGCCTGGAGGAGCTCGCGTGGGTACGGTTGGCAGTGCTAACGCCCTTCTCGCAGCTTCACAAGCATCCTGGTCCTGGCCATGTGGCTCCCGTCCACCGGCAATGCACCGATAATCGTCTTTGCGGCGCTGTATGGGTTCGGTAGCGGAGCGTGAGTCACGAGTATCTCCTTCGCAGCGGCATCGCTGACTGAACGTGCAGCTTCGTGTCTTTGGCACCCTCCCTCATCGCCCAGATCTCCGACGTCCGGCAGATCGGCGTCCGCACTGGCACTTTATTCGCAGTCATCTCCGTCGCCGCCTTGATCGGCAACCCCATCGGCGGGCAGCTGATCACGAGGTGGCATGGATCGTTCACCGGGCTGCAGATCTATTGTGGTGTGATGACTCTCGCTGGGTAAGTCGCGATCCTCCGGCCGGTCTAGGCGTGCGTACTCGTGCTGACTGGATCACAGCTCCGTCGTCCTTTCGCTCGCGAGGGTTCGGCTGGCGGGCTGGAAGCTCGGCGTCAAGGTCTGATCGGGCTCGGTATCTTGCTCGGAGGTCGGCGTTCCGCTACATGATGTGTACGGCTGGAGCGTTCACGGGGCGGAGAGATTAACCGCTGCGGAGCTCGCACCGCTGGATGCCTGGATTGAGGCTCTATATATATCAGCAGACGGAGGGAAACACCACTCAAGAGCCCTTCCCAATTGCCACGGTCTCACCGCCGCTTCCATACCACAGCGCGCCTTTCCGGTACTCCAAACCCTTCTCCTCCCCAACAACCCACTCACCGCCGTCTTTGACCCCGTTCTCATCGGGCCAGTACTCCGCCCGCAGCCAGGCGTTGAGACGCTCGATCGTCTCGACCAGACCCACAATATTGATTCGATCTACGTCGCCTCGCACATTCACGATCTCGTGCGTGTGGATGAAGCGCGCAATGGTCAAGTGGGCAGAAGGGATGACGTAGCGGCTGGCCACCTCGACTCCCGTGGCAGAAGCCTGAGTGTATAAATCCCTGCGGAGGTGATGGTACGAGTAGGCGTCTTCCTGCGCGGTCCGTCCCGGCTCACCGGCGGCGGGCAGGAAGGAGAGGGCGATGGCTTGGGCGTCGTAGCTGACCAGGGGCTTGATCAGTCTGGCTCGGTGGTCGAGGGTATAGTCCACGATGGCTCGGGCATCAGGCATCATCTTTTCAACAAGCGTATCGATCTCCGGTGCCGTCAGGGAGTGCGTGATCTCCAGCGCAGTCATGTGCAGGTCCGGCGGGGGCATGAACCAGAGACCTGGTTATTCGATCAGCTCGTTGGCTCATGTATTATACATTTGGCGACGCACTCGGTACGGCATGCTCAAGCCGCTCCTGGATCTCGGCGATGAGCGCTCTGACTTTCTGGGGTGGTCGGGCCCAGAAGACGAGACAGTGCCGCCAGTCGCGGTAGTCCGGGTCGATCTCCAGGTTCAACAGGATCTCGTCCGGGGTCACGCCTGGGAAGTCCAGTGCGAGCAGCTTCGCCCGCTGCTGGGCATTGCGGTTGGTGCGGTGCGTGTCGTAACGCGCTTGTATCGATGTCTGGTCGTTGTCAGTACACGTATATGCGGCCTCGTGGACCGCGTGAACTGCTAGGGCGTTACCGGGTCGTCATGGCAGGCTTCTAGCAGACCGTCGTATGGGTTGTCTGAGGTGTTTGCGATGCTTTGTCCGCTCAGGTCTTCGAAGGTGTAGTACGCAGCCATCGCTAGCACTCGTGAGACTTGGACTCATGATAGAAATGCCGTGAAGGAGGATCGCGCTGAGCGGAAAGCTTGTGTTGCCTGATTTGACTAGTCGGGGTTCGCCTCTGCTAAAAGGGCTACATGTCTACAATTTTGAATTGTTGGATAGGTAGGATGGCACGACGTGTGAGATACAAAGCCTGTGTTCTGGTACATAGCTCGCTCATCATCACACCTTCTCCCCATGCTCGACATGCCCTGCCACCGCCGCCTTCTCGTCGAACACAATCTGCTCCCTCGCAATCTCAATGTCCGTCAACGTGACGACCTTGTCGCCAAAAGCGGCCGCAATCTCCTCGAGCGTCTTGTGCCGCGTCTCGGGGAAGTAGAAGTACGCTATCACGAGGAAGAACAGGGTGCAGCCGACGAAGACGTAGTACTGCGGAGAGTTAGTCAGTTGTCTCAAATCCGCCGGACGCTCAACCTGACTTACGTAATTCTGCTTGATGGTGGCGAAGGCGGATGGGCCGGCTTCGGTGATGCCCACGTTGACAATGAAGTGGCTCGCCGCCGCCAAACCCATGACTTTGCTCCGCAGCGCTATGGGCAGAACTTCGGCGCCGTACAGCCAAGTGGTGGAGTTGAGCATGCCGTCTGTGAGTCCCGGTCAGTGGCGGTTCCCTTTGACATGACGACAGGGACTCACAGTAAGTCACGACAAAGAGGTAGATCCCAAGCACAGCGAACCCCTTCCCGACCTTGTTGTCGGTGTTCTGGAACTCCATCTGCATGATGGAAGCGTAGATTTCGATCAAGACGACGCCCGCGAGGCCAGTCAAGATCATTTTCCTCCGTCCCCACTGATCGGTCAGGAAACGTGTGGTCAAGGCATTCGATACAAACGCCATCGTTCCGTAGACACCCGCCAGCGCGAGGATGGTCTTGGGCGCGATGCCCAGTGACTTGTACAAAATCGTCTGGTAGTACTGAATGACATTGACGCCCGTCAGGCTCGTCATGGTCTGCACCGCGATACTGACCAGGGCGCGATGACGAAACAGGCGGAAGACCTCTTTGTAAGACGTGATCTCGCGCTCCATCTCGTACTCGATCTGGCCGTGCATGAGCGCGAACTCTTCCAGCGCGGCGGTGGAGTGCAGGTCGCGGCGGATCTTAATGAACTCCACGCGGGCCTTGTCGACCTTGCCCTTGCGGATCAGCTGGCGCGGCGAGTCCGGCATGAACGTCGCGAGACCGATGAAGAGGATGATGCCCCACGGGATCTGGATGCCCAGTGGGAGACGCCATTGCGTGGCACCGTTTGCTGCGTATCCGCACTGGTCAAGAGTGAGCAGGGTGGTTGACATCCTGCGCTGGCCTTGGCACTTACCGCCATGCCAACCCAATTCGATGTCATGGTCCCGAAGGAGATCCCACAACCGGACACGCCGCCGATCAGACCGCGTTGATGCGGCGCCGAGATTTCCGAGAGATAGATTGGCACCGTCCCCACCAGACCTCCGACGGCGAAACCCGCGATCGCTCGTCCACCCAGGAACATACCCATGTTAATACTTGCCGTCTGCACAGTGGTCCCGATCGTGACGATGATACACATCATCTGCATGAAACGGATGCGGCCGAGGCGGTCCCCGAGGAAGGTCTGGGTGAGAGCGCCGCCCGCCTCGCCGGCGATATAGATGGCCACGACGGCGCCCGTGAGGCCTTTGGAGGGCTTGCCCATGTACTCGATCCATGACTGGTGCGCGATGGTCGTCGTCGCGATGCCGGTGTCAAAGCCAAACAGAAACGTCCCGATCGCCGCGAACAGGGCAATACTGAGGGTATAGCGGCTGGTCCCGGCCATGTTGCTTGCGATCTTGAACGATATGAGTGTTCAGTCTTTAATGGTTCGGAACGGGGCGAGTGGAGGCTGGAGGAGTTGAAGGAGGAAATCTCCGGCATACCTACCGTAATCTATGGCCGAGCACACGCCGCGTGCGTCGCGCATGCATGGTCATCTTGGCTCCCACACCTCGTGGACGACAAGGTGTTGATGCATGGATGTGGTCAGTCGGTTGCTCGGCTCCCGTCTCCTTCTCCGCACTCTTGGGGCTCCCCGGACAATGACTCGCGGCAGGAGTTCGGGCGAAGAAAGAGCGAAGTGATCGCCGTCTGTAGCCGCTCCCGATGCAGGATTCCGGGCTGTCCTCGAACACCACCTGGCATGCGCAGCGGTGATACCGGATGATGCTACGGGGAGTGGGCATGCTGACATGGCTTGCATGTGGCCTACTCGTCCATCTGACTGCAGCTGCGGCTCGCCCCCAGCGGCCTCTTGCGGCAGACGACGACGATCCTCATCCGAAGCCCCCAGGCTCGCGGATCCCCGTGCCTTCCCTTTACGATCAATCTTACTCGGCCCAGACCTTCATCGGCACCCATGACAGCGTTGCGATCCGGAATCGGGACAATGGCTGGTCCCTTTCCGGCAACCAGTACTTCAACGTCTCGGTGCAGCTTCAGTCTGGAGTCCGACTGCTACAGGCACAAGGCCACAGAGACCCCGGAGGCACCCGAGAGATCAGGCTCTGCCACTTCAATTGTGCTTTGATGGACGGTGGCAGCTTGGCGACTCACCTGAACAACGTCAAGTGGTTTTTGGAAGCCAACCCGTCCGAGGTGGTAACTTTACTCTTCGTCAACGCCGGCCCACCGCTTGAGCATTGGGCCGCAGCGTTCTACCAGACTGGCCTCGATCTCATCTCCTACATCCCACCACCTTATAAACGTCGTGGCTGGATGACGCTGGACGATTGGCCGTCGATTGCCGAGATGGTGACCGCGAACAAGCGTCTCGTGACCTTCCTGTCGAGCGGCGCGGACGAGAGCCGGGTGCCCTACCTGCTCAATCAATTCGACTACATGTTCGAGACCGACTTCGGTATCGACGAGCCGGACCAGTACACCTGTGCACCCGCGCGGCCGCGGTGGTGGAGACCCTGGTACATCCCGCCCCGTCTGTCGCTGGTTAACCATTTCCTGTACGCCCGCTTCCTGGGCTTTCGCTACCCCAATGCCACCTTCGCGAATACGACGAACGCTGCGGGCTTCCGTGTCGGCGAACTCGGAGAGCATGCGGTGAGATGCCGGTCACTCTATGAGCGGAGACCCAATTTCTTGCTTGTGGACTTTTACAACGAGGGCGAGGTCTTCGATGTGGAATACGGGATGAACGCATATTGAATTCAGCGTCGTCCGGATACTGTGCTAGGAAATCCATGGTTACATCTCCTACAGCTGATGGCTATACCACAATTACATCAGGCCTGACGACCACCCACAGATGACTCGACGTGGAGCGCCCCAGTCTTCTCGTCCCTGAGTACGGCACCCTTGCCTTCAGCTGCTTCAGCAGCCATGTTCTCGACGCCTACACAGACATACCCCTTGAAGCTCCTGGCCGGGATCTTGGCCTCGAACATCTCGTGAATCTCCTCCAAGCTGAGATGTGTTGTCAGTCCGTCAAAGACTCCTCGATGGGCCATTGTGAATCGACTCACGTTCGGTCCTTGGTCTCCGGCAAGCAGAACCAGATGGAGACTAGGACGATACAATTGGAGCCGAACCAGATGTACCCATACTTGGGACCCCAGCCGAAGGCCTTCGGATTGATGAAGTATGGAGCCGAGAAGGTGCCAGCCCAGTTGCCCAGGAAGTTACAGGCGGTTGCCAGTCCGAAGGAGTAGGCACGCAGATGGTTGTTGGGATACTCGCCGCCGAGGAGCCAGGCGGAGGGTGCTACGACTGTCATCAGCAAGGTGTCCGGATTATCGAAAGAATTGCAGGTCGATATACCGTAAGCGGTGTAGAAGAAGACAAAGAGAGCGATGAACGCTACCACCACTTTCCCCGTCGTCTCGGAGGCTGGGGATACGGTCCAGGCGATCGCCGGACAGAGCTGCGCCAGACCCACCGCGGACACGCCGATGAGCATCACGGTGCGGCGATCGAGGACGCGGACGAAGAACAAGCTGGAGATGACGCCCAGCAGGCCCATGCAGGTGATCATCACCGAGAAGGAGAACGGGGCTCTGACGCCGGCGATCTGCAGGTAGTAGGTGGTGTAGATGTTCACCCAGGAGGAACCTTGCCGCAGCATCAGCACGATCCATGGAGGGGAGGCTGTACCCGCGTACCGTTTGCGGCGTGGAAGCACACCACGGCGATGGACAGGAGGGTCCTTCGGCGGTTGGTGCCTTTCCACATTTCCAAGAACAGGGCTTTCTTGTTGCTCTCCAGCTGCTCCCGGGTTGACACTCGGATCTCGTTGTACTCGGCTTGGAATTCAATCTCGTCGATGTGCTTATTTCGAAGCTGTCGGAGCGAGGCCTCTGCCTTTTGCTCATGGCCCTGAGTCATCAGCCTAATCAGGCGAATCAGCGATGTGGCACCGCGGTGTATGGAGTGTTCTACTGACCAGCGAGGCGTTTCCGGAAAGAAGATGGGCGAGATGGCTTGGATGGTCGGAGCCAAGAAGAAGATGGCCAGCGGGATTTGATACGCTCGTCTGCCATCGATACTGTGGGTGCCGAAATCGACAGACGCACCCACAATCGAGCCGATGGACAGCTGGCTCTGGTAGACGCCGAACACGACACCGCGCAGATGGGCGGGGGCGACTTCGTGGACGTAGAGTTGCGAGAAGGTCAAGAACCAGCCCACGGATAAGCCTTCGAGGTTGTCAGCAACTCTGACGTCGCAGTGCACGCTGAGGTGTCACACGTACCTAGCATGAAGCGGGCGGCATACAACGCACCGACGCTGGTCGTGCTCAGCATGATCCCCGTGGCGACGAAATTCATGATTGCGGCCGCCCAGAGCCCGACTTTACGGCCGAAGCGCTGGCTGAAGGGCCCGACGAGCAGCGAGGACACGAACGTGCCGATGGTCATCAGCGAGGAGATGAGCTGCTGTACGGTGGGCTTGGGTGTCGTCAGCTCGGCAGCGACACCACAAACAAGGGAGCGGTACGTCGATACCCCATTTCTTCAGCTTCGGATCGTAGTACCCATAGATCTCCAGGAACCCCGGCATGCTGTGATGGTCAGCAGTCTGGCTGGGATGGGTAGGAGCGCTGCACGCACGACAGGAACCCCCCGACAAGAGCGTAGTCAAGCCCTGTGGCCGTCAGCCATATCTAACGAGCCTGCCCCTGCCCGTCCAAATGCATACCATACTGGAACGTCGATATGGTCGCGATGAAGCAGATGGCCAGACACTTCCAGTGACTGCGCACATCGAGCTTCAGTGGATTGGCCGAGATCTCTGCCCCGATCATGGTCGCGGACTGTGTTGCTATCGACTGTTGGGGGATGACGAAGGAACAGGACAGTTGCCCGGGGGTCTTCAGCAGATCAGGTCCGTAGAGTCAAGACTACGGCGTGTGAGACTACGTGTCAGGACCACACTCAAGCAGTTCGGTACATCGCAGGCCTGTTTACGAGGAAAGGCGCAGACGATCTGCCGTGGATGTCCTGCAGATGTAGCATCAGTCATTCAGCAAGACCAACACCTACGCAGGATCGCAAGGTGGCGTCACGCTCCTGCTCGTCTGGGTCCTGAACCAGACGATCGCGGATCCGAAGCTGCAATACCCAGGCATCGGTGGTCTTGGCCGTGCGAATTGCACGGCAATAGAGGTCTTGGGTCGACAGCTGGGAGGAATCGCTTCGCGGAGGATTGGGGCTCCCCGCACCATCCCCAGCTCCCTCCAGACGGAGTATGCATGGCGTGCCGGCTTCCGGCGTGGATGTGTCTCAGCTTCGAGGTGATTTGTTGTGGGATGGCCCAGCGAGTCAAGCGTCACTGCTGGCTCTTGGACGCCAGCAGCTGTGCGTGTCGGCACATTACTGAGTCTAGCTGCCGTAAAGTCGAACGGATGCGCTCAACTCGATATAGCTTTCCACCAGGACGCTTGCAATCCACCGTGCAATTGAAGATCCACAGGTAGACCTTGGAGCATTGTGGGGTTGAGTTGGTAGTCGGCAGACGTGTTGGATACCTGCAACATCGTGAGTTATCCGACTGGAATGCTCATTGGAGAATGGCTCCCGTGGCAATAGACCAAGTAATGGCTCCTCCCAATGGTCACGAGAATGGCAAGCCCAAGCTCCGTCGGGAGCCCTTGAAAGGCTCTGGCTCGATTGATCACCTGGACTATGTCGATGTCACTCCTGTCATCGGACGCGAGTACCCAGCCGCGAAGCTGAAGGAGATGCTCCACGCCGACGACTCGGAGCAGCAATTGAGGGATCTGGCCATCACCATCTGCGAGCGCGGCGTCGCCTTCTTCCGCGCACCCCAGGACGACCTGACGGTCGAAGAGCAGAAGACGATCACAGAGCTGCTCGGCAAATATACTGGTCGCCCAGATGCGAATGGATTGCATGTCCATCCGCTGTACAACGATCCCAACAACCTGCCAATGGGCGATGGCACCACTGATAAGCATATGTGAATGCCAATCCGATCCGGCATGGCGGAGCGTCCCACTGACGTCCTTGTAAGCTACGTGATCAATTCGGAGGCTCAGAAGAAGCTCTACCAGACCATGAAGGGTCGTCCGCCTCCCACTGAACCAAAGGACCTTGGTCGCGAATGGCATAGCGACAGTCAGAAGTCTTGAATGGAACTCGCGCTGAACTTGGCTGACTTGGCTTAGGCCTGTACGAGAATTGTCCGTCGGACTTCAGCTTTTTGCGAATGCAAGAGACACCAGCAGCAGGTGGCGACACTCTCTGGGTATCCGGCTATGAGCTGTAGGTCGACCGTCTCGCCACCGATTCCGCAGCTGATTGACCCGTCAGCTACGACCGCATGTCTCCATCGTTCCGCTCTTACCTCGAGACTTTGACGGCGACTTGTGCCCAGGGAGTCTTCAAGTCGGCGTGTGACGCTGGAGGCTACGACATCATGTCGCCGCGAGGCTCGCCGTTGAACAAGGACTTTGAGTTCTCCCCCCGCCACCCCGTCATCCGGACGCATCCAGTGGCAAGTGATCCAACGTTGACCCTGCAATCCAGTGCGATGGCTGATCATGGGGTTTCCAATAGACCGGCTGGAAGTCCCTCTTCGCCGGCGTCGGCATCCACGTCTCGCGCATCGACGACGTCTACGACTACGAAGACACCATGATCCGCGACTACGTGATGCGCCTCATCACGCGCAACCACGACTGCATCGCGCGCATGCACTGGACGAAGCAGGCCTGCGCGATCTGGTCCAACGAGTGCACGCTGCATGCCGCCACCCCCGACACGCACCTGGCCAACGGGGTGCGGACTGGAGTGCGCGCGTCCGGGATCGGCGGGGTGCCGTATCTCGATCCGGCATCGAAGGGGCGACATGAGGCCTTGGGGCTGCCGTTCAACTGAGCTAGATCGTTGTCGAGCGCGGGTGATGTGGTCTGCCTGGCAGTCAGCCATTTGCACGTGAAGCTTGGCACAATGCCATGAAACGAACGCCGCCTTTCTGCCCAACTCATGGCTCATCACGTTGGTATCGTATATGCATCCTGTAGAATTTGCGTAATAACATACCCTCATTGGCTGCCGTCTGGCTTGACACAAACGCCCGCTTAAACAACGCATTCGACCTGTGTCTCACGACGTGTCGCCAACCAGCGGGTCTCGACTGCTCTTTCTTGCTGCGGTCTGACGCTCACTGTTCTCCCAGTTCCTGTCCACCGGCGACTGCACTCCAGACATTTCCGCAGCAGCGTTCTCTCCAATCGCATGACCAGGCAACTCCACAGGATCCATTCGCTTATTCTGCTCTTCCAGCTCATTCAGCCCATCTCGCTGGGGCTCCAGCTCCGCTAGCTCGCCATGTTGCAGAAGACCTCGCTTCTCTGCTCCGTGCCCTCGCATCGAGTGCGACTCTTGACCCGGCAGCTCAGCCTTCATCCCAAACGGCTGCTGCCCCGTCCCATCGATAGGCGAGTCGCTGTTCCCCGCGGCCTTGCTCCGCTTCGTCTTTCTCCGGTAGAGGTAGAACCAGAACCCTAGGCCTAGGAGTGCCACAACAGGCACCGCCACTCCCACACCAATGCCCACTTGCGCGCCCGTGCCCAGCCCACCACTACTAGCAGCGCTAGTTGTTGCTGACGGCGCGGATGTAGTGCTGCCTGCAGGTATCGATGTTGACGTCAAGGATGCACCGCCTGATGTACCCTGCGTACGTGTCGACGTGGGAGTTCGCGTGCTAGTCGAGTCGGAGGCCGACGTCGTAGAGGCTGCGGCCAAGATGGGCGCGCTCGCAGGAGAGAACAGGCTGAGATCCTCCTCCCTCCACATCACCGAAATGGGCCATTGCAGGGCCACGAAATTGGAGAAAGCGACGCCCGTGGTGTAGGTCCCACTGTATACATCTGTTGAGGTCGCGACGTAAGACGAACAAAAGTCATTAGTGCCGTCCCAAGAATACCCCATCGAGCTGAGCAGTGTACCCAACGTCAGCTGCCTGCTTTCACACACCGGACGCACAGTGTGCTCTGCACTCACCTCGGACAGCACCACGCGAGTGTGAGCGACGGATTGCCGTCGGCAATGTCGGCGCCTTGACTTGCTCTCGCGTAGCCAGACGGACAAACACCCGGCGAGAACCACAGCCCGGTGCTCAGTTCGAGCTCGGAGTACGACTCGGGGTAACACGCTTGCACGGCCGCGCTGTAGTCGCGAAACGCGCTGGGGTTGCCGGACACGGTCCCGTCCAGCATGACACCGAACTTCATGTCGAAGCAGCTCGCGGGGGGCGTAAAGATCGTGGTCAGTGGCAGGTTGGTCGAGAGTCCTGTCGCGGCTGCCGACGTCGTCGTGTCTTGTCGTGCGGCGAGCGCGCGGTGCATTTCCGTTGGCGCCGGGGTCGTCATGGCCAGACTGCTGGCTGCGCGGGCCGGGAGATTCTTCATGGCGAAGTATACAGAGCTGTTTGCCGTGAAGCGTCGACCGAACTCCCCGACTCGGATCTGACGATGTAGATTATGATGTTGTGCCTTCGAGGAGCCAAAGGAGGAGGAGTCAACCGCGCCATCCGTTTGATTGAGGCTATTTTGGATAGCGTCGATAGGATTGGGGGCGAGAACGCGATGAAGGTCGCTCTCGAGGCCTACCGGACCAGGCCGTTTCGCTCCTCGTCGCCATTTGAAGCTGCATCGTCTGAATCAGATCGCGAATGATTCCCGCTGTACTCCGTACATGGCGGCGGAGTGGGATGTGTGATCGACGGGATACTCGCGAGGCGTCTTGTCTCGTATTAAACCTAACTTCGCAAGCCTGGTCTTGGCAGCACTGACTCGTGCTCCCCGGCCCAGTGCCGCGACACTTAACGAGCGAACATGGTCCAATGGTCCGGCTGGCACCACACATTGCTTGCGAGTGGTAGAGCGCTTACGTGAGGCTTCCACGTTCCGATTGTCCCTACTCACCGTAGTGTCACTGCTCCCGGATCCGTCTTCCCGAGCCCACGCATGGACCTGAGCCAATGGCCACCTCATCCCCAGCCACGCTCACTACTGGCCGACAGTCTGCCTACATAGAGCATGCTCTTCGGGAATGCTAGTGCCACCGGGGTATGGCATTGTGAGATACATGATGAGCACGGATCTCCATCATGCTATCCCGTAGTCTCAACCCATCGTCTCTAGGATCGACCGTCTTCTGGATCAGCATGGGCGCTGTTACATTGATCGCTCTCGCGGCCTTGTCCAACATTGCAGCGCCAGCCTTCGCCTTCGGTGGCTTACAACAGCATCACTCTCCTGCCCAGACGGGCGATTGCGGCCAGACTTTGCTGGCCGGCTTTGCACTGCGAAAGGTGCTCACCGATGCGGCCCCCGTATTCGGAGACTACGAAGCTATCCTCAGCGACACATCGACATGGTAGTTTAAGGTCCCCGAGAACGCAGTGACTCTATCTGATTTGATACAGGATGAAAGCATATCCAGACGACACCCTCCTCGTGCACATGAATATCCCTGGGACACACGATGCCGACACCTGGAACTACAGCCTGGCGACCCAGCAATCCCTCAACCACGTCACCAGCCTGGCCAGCATCGCAGAATTCGACCCTGCCTTCTATCGGTGTCAGGATCGATCCATGCTCAGGATGCTCAACGATGGCATCCGCGCGTTCGATCTCCGCTACGCCTTCGACGTCACCAACACCACACTCGTCTTCTGGCACGGCCCGGGCTTGGTCTCCGAGACCGCGACCGTGGACGACGTGCTCTACGGCTTCTACCAGTGGCTCGATGATCACCCGTCGGAGACCCTGCTCCTGAGCTTCCAATACGAGGGCAGCACGACTCCATACGCCTCGAATGATGCTGGCGTGCAACTCCAGCTGTTCGACGCGTTGACGTCGCCCGCTGCGAGACACTACTTCTTGCAGACTGCCGGGTCCATCGGCACGCTTGGTCAGGCTCGTGGCAAGATCACCCTGCTCAAGCGCTTCGACCAGGATATGCTGCCTGCGTACTATACCGATGCGCTGCCGGGTGTCCACTTCAGTCCTGCGGACTGGACCGACAACTCGCCAAACATCACGCTGGTGTACAACATTTCCACTGGCGCCACAGCGTACATCGAGGATTACTACCAGCCGCTGACCCCGGCGAACTCGACTGCAGAGGAGAACATCCAGTGGAAGGCAAGCTGGCACCTCCACCCAACTTCTTGACGCCGGACTGACCAAGGGTGCAGCTCAACGCAACCGATGCCCACCTCACCGTGGCGGCAACGACTCACGCCGACGAGCTGTTCTGGACTTTCGCCAGCAGTACAAACCTGCAGAACAGGCCGCCCATCACGCCAGCCGTCCAAGCTCTCGGTAACGGGAGCCTCACGCCGGGCGGGGGGGTGAACCACAGACTGGTGCCGTTTCTGCAGCGTATGGAGGGCAAGCGTCTCGGCATCGTGATGTTCGACTTCTATGAGCAGCCAGATGAGCTGTTGCCTTTGTTCTTGAGCCTC
>JAWDJV010000206.1:0-28976 GCA_033119285.1 Teratosphaeriaceae sp. CCFEE 6253 | reverse complement strand
GCGCACGTCGCAACTCAGGTGAAGACGGCACGCTGTCATCAAGTCGCCGATAGCGACGCAAAGGGGGGCGCCCGTCCGAGTATCTTGACTTGGCAGTCTGGCTTGCTGGTCCATGGTGTTATGCAGTGACCGAGATGTCAACAGGAAAACACGAGCTTGACTCGTTGCACCGTTGCAGCCTTAGGCTTCCAGTGTCATGCCGAGGTCTCTTAGCCGATGGCGGCTCTTCATGTGACGCTCACGTCTGTTGGAGGTGCTCCACGTCTTGACTCCGGGTCGACATCAACATCACCATGGTACTACGATCAAGCCTACTTCGGCAGGCGCCCAACTGCCTTCGCCAAACACAACCAATCCCCACCCAACGCCTCTCCCGCAATGCCACTCTACAACGCCTTCTCTCCACCCTCGCCGTCCTCGAACAGCGAGAGGGCAAACTCAACCACTCCTCTCTCGCCGCCGTGACCGCTGCCCAGCGCATGGGCGGCAGTATCCACGGCCTCCTCGCCGGCAGCAACATCAAATCCATCGCAGACGAAGCCGCCAAAGTCGACGGCCTCGAGAAGATCATCTACGTCGAGAACGGCGACTACGACAAAGGGCTGCCGGAGAACTGGGCACCGATGCTGGTGGAGAATGTGAAGAAGGGTGGTTATACGCATGTTTTTGCGGGACACAGCGCGTTCGGCAAGAATCTCATGCCCAGGGTGGCGGCGTTGATGGATGTGCAGCAGGTGAGCGATATCACGGAGATACAGTCTGAGGATACTTTTGTGCGACCGATATACGCGGGGAATGCGGTTTTGACCGTGCAGTCCTCGGACACACCGAAGATCGTCACGGTTCGGGGGACGGCTTTCCAGTCCGGTGCTGCTGAGGGCGGTTCAGCCAGTGTAGAAGAAGGCGCGGACCCCAAGGTTCCTTGTCCTACGGAATGGGTGTCGGAGAACTTGGCAAAGAGCGATCGACCTGAGCTGGGCACAGCGTCAAGGGTCGTCTCCGGCGGCCGGGGCCTCAAGTCAAAAGAGGAGTTCGACCGCCTCATCCCGCCTCTCGCCGACGCGCTCGGTGCTGCGGTGGGTGCCTCGCGTGCAGCAGTCGACTCGGGTTTCGCGGACAACTCGCTGCAGGTGGGACAGACGGGCAAGAATGTGGCGCCACAGCTGTATCTCTGTGCAGGGATCAGCGGTGCGATACAGCATCTGGCGGGCATGAAGGATAGCAAGGTCATTGCGGCGATCAACAAGGACGCCGATGCGCCCATCTTCCAGGTGGCGGATGTTGGGCTTGTAGGCGACCTGTTTGACAAAGTGCCTGAGTTGACTGAGAAGCTTGGGAAGGCGTGATGATGACAATTTAGGCTTGCACAGGGTTAGGTAGCAATCGCGCCTTGGGTGCCCCCACGGGCATGGAAGTATGCCATCAGCTCTACATGAAAACCCACAGACATCTCTTGAGACATATGTGAGCGTCCAGCCTCATGCCATTCGTAGACCCGTCGCCATCGCCCCAGCGGTCCATCCTCGGCACTTCAACTTCGCATAAGGACATGTCAGTGTGTTGATGCAGTCGATTTGCATGTGATACACCCCACGTGTCTGCAGCCGGGGAGGCGATAGTTCTAGTTGCTTGGCACGGAAGCGGAAGCGGACTCGCGATGGACTTTTGATGGCGAAGACACTTTGCTTCTACTTTCGCCTCGCGTAGGCGCACTACTCCCAACATACACACCTGACCAGCTCCTCCTGCGACACCGATCGCAGAGCTCGTCAAGATGTCGTCGCTGGTCAACAGCCCGCAGATCGAGTCGGCCACGCTGCACAATCCGCTGCCGCTCTACCTGCACCTCTACGTCTGGCCCTTCGCCATCATCTGGCCCATCTTCTTCGCCTTCTACCTCTCCGACGAGCGCTACAACCAGTATATCAACGGCCAAGAATGGACCTTCGTCTTCTCCGGCACCATCGTCACCCTGCAGAGCTTAGTATGGCTCATGACCTTCTGGAACGTCAACCTCCGCGCCTGGTTCACGGCGACGCGGGCGAACAGTCTGCGCGATGCGGGGCTCATCAAGGTCATACCCGGCGCCAATCTGGGAATGGCGGAGATCTGCGAGATCAAGAAGGATAATGTAGGTGGGAAGGAGAACACGAGTTTTCTTTTTCAGAAGAGGCGCTTCTTGCTGGATCCCGTGAAGGGCACATTTTCGCCACTAGAGTTCAAGATGGATGAGGAGCCCAAGCCAGAGGTGGGAACGTATCAACGGAGCCAGGGCTTGCAGAAGCGGTCGGAGATTGAGCGCATACAGCAGCATTACGGGCCGAACACCTTTGATATCCCGGTGCCGAGCTTCACGGAGCTGTTCAAGGAGCACGCCGTGGCACCCTTCTTCGTGTTTCAGATCTTCTGCGTGGGGCTGTGGATGCTGGACGAATACTGGTACTACTCGCTCTTCACACTGTTCATGTTGGTGGTCTTCGAGTCGACGGTCGTGTGGCAGCGGCAACGGACGCTCAAGGAGTTCCGCGGGATGACCATCAAGCCATACGAGGTCTACGTGTATCGCGAGAACAAATGGCAGGAGACAATGAGTGATGGGCTGCTACCTGGGGACCTGGTGTCTGTTGGGCGAACGAGGGAAGACAGTGGTGTCCCGTGCGATATGCTCTTGGTGGAGGGCAGTGCGATTGTCAACGAGGCTATGCTATCTGGTGAGAGCACGCCCGTGCTCAAGGACTCGGTCCAGCTACGTCCTGCCCATGCGCGGATCGAGCCCGAAGCCCTAGACAAGAACGCGTTTCTGTGGGGTGGCACGAAAGTGCTGCAAGTACAGCACGGCACAGCCTCAGCGGACACGGACGACTCCGTCCCTCAGGTCGATTCCGGCGTGCCCCCACCACCCGACAAGGGCGCGTTGGCGGTAGTGATCAAGACCGGATTCGAGACCAACCAGGGCGCGTTGGTCCGCACCATGATCTACTCGACTGAGCGCGTCAGCGCCAACAATGTCGAAGCGCTCCTCTTCATCCTCTTCCTTTGCGTCTTCGCCATCGCCGCGTCCTGGTACGTCTGGGTGGAGGGCGTCAAGCAGGACCGCAAACGCTCGAAGCTGCTTCTGGACTGCGTACTCATCGTCACCTCGGTCGTGCCGCCTGAGCTGCCAATGGAACTCAATCTGGCAGTCAACACGAGCTTGGCGGCATTGAGCAAGTACGCCATCTTCTGCACTGAGCCGTTCCGGATACCATACGCTGGACGGGTGGACGTTGCGTGCTTTGACAAGACTGGCACGCTTACTGGCGAGGATCTTGTCGTCGAAGGCATTGCTGGCCTGCATTTGTGGAAGCAAGATGTCCCCGCCGAGTCGGATGGCGCGCAGAGCAAGCTCACGAAAGTCTCGGAGACTGGTCTCGAATCCGCTTTGACCCTCGCGACCGCACATGCTCTGGTCAGACTTGAGGACGGTGACGTCGTAGGCGAGCCCATGGAGAAGGCCACGATCGAGTCCCTTGGCTGGGCTGTCGGCAAGAACGACACCCTGTCCGCCAAGCCCAAGTCGGAGAAAGATCGTGCATCGGATATCGTGCAGATCAAGCGGCGTTTCCAGTTCTCTTCTGCGCTCAAGCGGCAAAGCTCTGTCGCGACGGCGATCACGACTGATCGCTCCACGGGAAAGAGGGTCAGCAGCACGTTTGTCGGGGCAAAGGGCGCACCGGAGACCATTCGGAAGATGCTTGTGGATGTGCCACCGAAGTATGAGGAGACGTTCAAGTACTTCAGCCGGAACGGCGCGCGAGTACTGGCGCTGGGCTACAAGTACCTCAAGACTGGCGAAGAGCTGAAGCAGAGCCGGATCAACGACCTGAAGCGGGAAGAGGTCGAATGCGACCTTCACTTCGCTGGGTTCCTGGTTCTGCGGACGCCGCTCAAGGACGATGCGATCAAGGCTGTGAGGATGCTGAATGACAGTAGTCACCGTGTGGTCATGATCACGGGCGACAATGCGCTCACGGCGATATACGTCGCGCGCCAGGTCGAGATCGTGGATCGCGATGTGCTGATCCTAGACGCCCCTGAGAACGATGACAGGGGCGAGAAGCTCTTGTGGCGGAGTGTCGACGATAAGACCAACATCCTTGTGGACCCGGATGCGGATCTCGACCCTGAGATCCTCAAGACGAAGGACCTGTGCGTCACTGGCTACGGGCTGGCGAAGTTCGAGGGCAAGAAAGCGCTCCCAAGTCTCCTCCGACACGCCTGGGTCTATGCCCGTGTCTCACCCAAGCAGAAGGAGGAGATCCTCATCGGCCTCAAAAAGCAAGGCTACGCCAACCTCATGGCGGGTGACGGCACCAACGACGTCGGCGCACTGAAGCAGGCCCACGTCGGCGTCGCGCTGCTCAATGGCACAGCGGACGACATGACCAAGATCGCCAAGAACTTCCGCGAGACGAAGATGAAGGAGATCTACGAGAAGCAGGTCTCGATGATGGCGCGCTGGAACGGGAGGGCTCCGCCAGTGCCGGTACATATCGCGCACTTGTATCCGCCCGGCCCGCAGAATCCGCATTACGACAAGGCTATGGAGCGGGAAGCGACGACCAAGGCGCAGATTGCGGCGGCGAACGGGGATGCGAATGGGACCGTGGAGAAGTACGTGCCGCCGCCGCCGCCGCCGCAGCAGGTGGTGCAACAGAGTAATGGGGGCCCGAAGACGCCGCAGGACCAGCGGAAGGAGAAGGCGCAGAATGCTGCGCAGGCCATGGCGGAGAAGCTGAGCATGTCGATGATGGAGGAGCAGCTCAACGACGACGAGCCGCCGACGATCAAGCTGGGTGATGCTTCGGTCGCTGCGCCGTTCACGAGTAAGCTGAGCAATGTGGTCGCTATCCCGAATATCATCCGCCAGGGACGGTGTACGCTGGTGGCTACGATCCAGATGTACAAGATCTTGGCGCTCAACTGCTTGATCAGCGCTTACAGTCTGAGTGTGCTGTATCTGGATGGCATCAAGTTTGGAGACGGGCAGGTGACGATCAGTGGGATGCTTATGAGTGTTTGCTTCTTGAGCATCTCGCGCGCGAAGGTAAGTCCCCCGTCACGACCCACGAGTTGCATTCTACTGACACAGTCTCCAGCCTGTCGAAGCACTCTCCAAAGAACGCCCCCAAAATAACATCTGGAACTGGTACATCATCCCCTCCGTCCTCGGCCAGTTTGCCGTGCACATCGCCACCCTCATCTACATCTCCCGCGTGGTCCACCGCTACGAGCCGCCCAAAGACCGCTCCCTGATCGATCTGGAAGGCGAATTCGCGCCCTCGCTCCTCAACTCCGCCATCTACCTCCTGCAACTCATCCAGCAGATCTCCACCTTCGCCATCAACTACCAGGGCCGACCGTTCCGGGAGAGCATCAAGGAGAATCGCGGGATGTACTGGGGCATCGTGCTCGTGACGGGCGTGGCGTTCAGCTGCGCGACGGAGTTCGTGCCGGAGATCAACGAGAAGCTCAAGCTCGTGCCCTTCAGCTTTGACTTCAAGGTCACGTTGACGAGTGTCATGGTGCTGGACTATGTGGGCTGCTGGATCATTGAGAAGGTGCTCAAGCGGCTCTTCAGCGATTTCAGACCCAAGGACATCGCGCAGCGGAGACCGGATCAGTTGGAGCGGGAACGGGTGCGGCATGAGGAGGAGCAGGCGAAGATTGATCTCGAGAAGGAGATCAAGGCTGGGAAGGCTTGATGGGGTAGATGAGTATGTATAGAACGTCGCTTCGTCTTGGATGCTGATCCGCGCCTTCCTCTTTCGTGGACAGACGGCAAGTTCCGGTTTGTTGTGGCAGGTGATCCCCTTCCCGCTGCCGTGGCTACGCCTATATGTACTGACTTTCCCGCCTGTAACATCACGACGAACATCACATACATGTATCCTTGCGAGTGTATGGTTCCCCTGCTCACATAGCTATCGCGCCATACATTTTGGTATCGTTGCGAGGATGGCCACGACTCAAGCAATAAAGTCCAGCAGCTGTAAGGAGAAGGGCAAGGACAAAGTGCAAGATCGATCTTTTGTGTCTTCAGCTGAATACCTGCTGATCGTCACAGGACCGAGACCGCATTGGAGTTCTACGATGTCAAGCAGTGCGACACCTATGGCGTGGACGACGATACCGCCACGGGCTTCTTCGCCAACGTTCGCTTCGACGGATGCGTTCTCGTCGAGACACGATTCGAGGACTGCGTCTTTGTCAACGTGACATTCGAGAAGTGCACCTTCTCCGACACGATCTTCGCCGGTCTCTACCTGAAGGACGTCACCTTCACGGGCTGCACGTTCGATGGCCACAAGTGGATGTCGGATGAGCTGGAGGGCGCCTTCATCGCCAAGCACGATCTATCTAACTTCTTCCCGTTTCCCGTCAAGCTGGGAAGTGGCATTCCCAGGCATGCTACCAACGTGGAGTGGCTGGAGATGCAGCGTTCTCTGGCCTTGAACGACGGCTCCCATAAAGAGCTCGACGAAGCTTTCGCCAGACGCTTGCAGCTCGAGGAGGACGAGAAGTGGCCGAGCAGTGAGCATGGCACCACGAACTCGCAAGCAGACCACAGCATCGATGACGGGAAGACGCGTGGCAAGAAAGCCCGCAAGGTCTGGATCGACCACTGGAATGCTGACCCATTCAGAAACGCAGCCGACCGTGGCCCTGCCGTGGGTGAGAACGCTCATACCGGCAGTAATGCTGGACTGGTCCTGGGCTTTGACCGGCACGGCTTTCCAATCGTCGAGCACCCGTCCTTCCCTTCGGTCCATCTCCCGGAGGATATGACTTCACAGCCCCCGTCTACCCAGAGCGCCCCTATACACGCGGAGCCCAGCACGGTCTCCGAAGAGCATGACATCTCCAGTGCTAGTCCCACCGGGGTTGGCGAAGAGCGCCGCCGCGAAACCCTCGTCCCGAGCACACCCAGTAAGGCCACGGCGTCGGACCCGCCACCTGCAAGCAGCGCTGCCGCGCATGGCGGGTCGAGCACCGCGACGAGGGAGAACGGCACGCCTAACGCTCGCCACGAGAAGACTTCCAGCTCGAGCTTCTCTACAAAGAGCAAGAACGGCGTTCCGCACTTCCAGTTGGACTTCGTACAGCGTCGTGAGCAAGAGGCTGCCGAAGCGGCTGGAGGAGCATCATTCAGCGATCTTGACGCTGTTCACCGTCAAGCGCCAAGCGCGGGGAATAACTTTTCTTCCGGCAGCGAGTCCGCGGCTTCCATAAATGCAGTCGTTGAGGAGGATCATCAGCATCGTCTCCTCGACCTGGAGGAATTCCAGCGTAACCGGGCTAGGGAGTGTCTGACGCTGTTCGTATCAGCCCCCAAAGACGGCAAGAACTGCGGGGCAGCACAAACAAAGAGTGCAGACGCTGAGAATGCTTCTCCCATCGTCGCCACGAATGGCGCTTCCGGCTCTGGCTCTATTGTCAATGGGAAATCCGTGGACAAATACGGCTTCCCGGTGATCAATCACCCATTCTTTGATCCCGTCGAGGTCGAGGAGGGGCATGCTCTGGACAAATTGACGACTACTGAGCACCCAAAGAAGTATGAGCTCAACCTCCACTGGTGGCACAAGGCCAAAGACGCTGGCAGCGATCCGAAGCCTGCCGACCAGCCTCGACAGCATCAGTCTGACACCACCCAAAGGAACCAGGTTCCAGCCGAGGCCACATCCGCGCCCATCGGTATCAGCGGTCTGAGAGCTATCACCAAGGAGCGTGGATGGAAGCCCATCCAAGAGGACGAGGATCCCGATTCCGAGTAGAACACTTCGCGATGGTGAGCATCATTGAACGCCGTACGGGCCATGCCATTGGCACGATCAGCATTGCTGACTGGGGTCATAGATGCGGCGATCTGGTGGGAATGCCTGCTGTTGTACCGTTCGCTGCTTCGGTAGTGACCACAAGTCGACCACTCTAACATGACAATGCAACTGCCGCTAACGCGATTGTAGTAGTTGGTCCTTCGCTCAGCGCTATGCAGCGGTGCGCAGAATGCTTGCCTTGTCGGGACAGAGCCCCATATCGTAACTTTGTCCTCCATAGCTAGGTGTGTGATGCGCTAATTCAGATCATCACCTCTTGCGTTGTGCCTCCATGCCATCAGGTAGTCCATGCTGCCCACACGATCGCCAGACGCCTCACATGTGCCTCGCTTCCCCAATCATTCCTTCGCCGCTGCGACAACACCCTCATCGCTCTCGGTGTCATCCTCATCGCCGCTGACTTCCTGGTTCTCCCGCTCCCGCTGGTCCATCAGCTTCTGCAACTCCGCATCGTCGTTCTCCGTCACCGCCTTGGGCTCCATCTTGACCACGCACGAGCCCCCCGCTGCCTGGATATTGCTCTTGATCTCCTTGATGCTGCCCTCCAGCACCTCGATCCCTATCGCCTTGTCCAGCGTCTGGCACGTCAGAACATACAGCGGTGGCGAGACGAGCTTGACCTTGACCTGCGTCTCCTCCGTGCTCTTCGCCTCCGCCGTCCTTAGCGCCGTCTTCACCGCATCGATGCCCTCGTACCCGAAGCACGTCACCTCGACGTCCGCGCGCACCTTGGTCGGCTGCGGCGTCAGGCGCTTGCCGATGTAGCTCTGCAGCTCCTCCTTGATCACGTCGCTCTTGAACGTGACCTCGTGCCAGATATCCGGGTTCGTGATGGACAGCTTGAAGGCGTCGACCGCGTGCCCGTACTTCTTGTTCAGCGGCCACCCGATGTCCTGGTACAGCTCCTCGATCGGCACCGCGCACTTCTCCGCCACGTGCCGCATGATGCTGTGCACGACCTTGCTCTTGTTGTACCGCTCCTCGCACTTGACGATGTCCTCCGGGCTGACACGGCGCTTCGAGAGATCAATGTAGCCCTTTTCCTTGTCGACTCGGAGCACGACGACGACCTCGTTCCGCCCGACTCGGATGAGTTTCTGAATGGAGCGGATACGTCTTCGGGAGAGCTCGGAGAGCAGGATCATGCCGTCGATGTTGTCGTATTCCAGGAGCTTGACGTAGGCGCCCATTTCGGCGATCTGTTTGACGTTGACCATGACGAAGGAGTCGATTTCGGGGTACTTCTCCTCGTAGAAGCGGCAGTTGGTGACAGACATGGCGGCGGTATTGTGCTGCCGGACTGGCGACCTTGGAAAATGCTGAGTGGGTGCCTCGTTGGCCGTGAGTATGGATTTGGGGTTGAGTCGTGTTGTCGCTTGTCGCGTGCAGTCAACTTTCTTGAAGACTCATAGTGGGGGCTTTCACATGCTAGTGGCCTCAGGCATGAGGTTTCCTCGAAGTCGGCCGCTGTACCATTACATGTACGCGTACAAGTGTAGAGACATCCGCTCACCTGGCCACGAGCATAATAGGTTTCCAGTGGCGTTGAAGCTCTTGTTCGCCCACCTCATCGATCTATGTTCGCTACCAGTGAAGGCACCAGCTATGTAGCAATGCCGCCTTTCGACCGAGCCCGCCGCTTCCGCATCGCACCGCGACAGCAGCGGCATGTGACACCAACGCCATGCTAAAGATTCACGCCGCCACCCCTCCCAAGCGAGCCAGCCCATCCCCGTCGTACCTCATGCGTGCATCCCCAACCCGAACGAACGCCCCTGCCCCATCTCACCCGCCGCGGCCGGGCATGCCGCCATGTGTGGACCAACTTCACTCAAGCCAGGTACCCCAAATCGTCACCCTCCAGACGCTCGAGGTACTCCTTCTCGATTAAGATGTCGATGCACTTCTTGATGTCCGGGATCTTGGGCGAGAAGCGGTTCTTGATCTGCTGAATCGTCTCGCCGACCAGCTGCGCGTGCTTCATCGTCTTGCGCGACTTCATGATGCGGACGATGGCGGACTGCGGAAGCCGTTAGCACAAAAACACGCATACGAGCATAAGGGGAATGAAATGTGAGGCATACCTGCATGAGCATCTTGCGGTCCTCCTCAATCGTCTTGTGCGTGTCCTCGGCCTCCTGCTTCTGCTCCGCCTTGATCGCCACGTTGAGATTGACCTTCAGCTTCTTGTTCTTGAAGCCGTGATTGAGGTTGTAGCTTGTGCCGCTCTGCGCCGACGCACCATCCGGGCTGGCCGTGATGACTTTGGCCTTGAGCATGATACCCAGCGAAGGGTCGAGCGTCTCCTTGGCGAGCATGGTCGAGCTGGAGATGTCGTCGTAGCTAACGGTGTCGGAGTCGTTGAACAACAGTAGGATGGCCATCTGGTACGTCGAGACCTGGAAGGTGTACGGCACTTTGTTCATCTTGGCGTAGTTGGCCCGGATCTCGCCTTTGCACAAGTGCCACAGCCAGGTCAGCTTCCGGCCGCCGTGTTTGCTGCCGTAGAAAGTCGAGAAGCGCTCATAGGTCTTGACGATGGTGGCAGGTGGCAAGAAGGGCGTGCTCGCTGGCTGTAGAGGCCAGAAACCGGTGCCCAGGATCTGGTAGTATGCGTCGACGCCATCCTTGCGGTCTTCGGCGTCGAATGCCGATTTGCACCACTCGTCGTAAGAGCTGTTGAGGTCCTTGGAGGTCTGCATGTCCTGGAACATACGCTGCAGCTTGTTGGTGTACTCGAAGCCGGAGGCGTCCTTCAGCTTGGAGATCATGGATGTCTCGGCGTCGCCAGAAGCCGATGTACCGTTGACGAGACGCTTGGCCAGGGTCCGGCTGTAGAACTTCTGGAACACGTCCTTGTCTTCAATGTACTTGAACACCGTCATGACCTGGTTGAGTTGCTTCTCCATGTCGTCCTCCTCTGACGCCTTTGTCGAGCGCTTGAGCACGTTGTCGGCATGCTTGGCGAGAAGCTCGGGCGATCGGGCGGAGTTCTTCTGACACACTTTGTTCCGGTTGACGTACTCTCGGCAGGCGTTGTCTAGCGAGCGGACAAATTCGGACTCGCCAGTGAATGCAGACTGCACCAGTGCGCTATACTGGGTATGCATCTCGAGCAGAGCGTCGACATAGGCTTTGGGATCGAGGCTGTCGCCCTGCTCAGCAACCTTCTCCACGGCGAGAAGTCCAGCGCGCCGGACGTGCGCCTCGAAGCGAGTGCGGAGTGGGTCGAGGCCTTCTGGGATGCGGGATAGGAGCTTGTACATGCGTGCCATGTCCTCTTCGCGGTCGTTGTCGAGTAGGACCTGGAATTCATCGCGCATAAGCTGGCAGTGCGCCGCGATGAGCGCGTTCTCACAGCACTTCATCAGCGGCGTCATGATCTCATTCAGGAGATACAGTGGCACGCGCTCCTTCTCCTCATCCAGCCTCCTTTCCGCCTTCTTCATGTAGTCCACCACCGAGTTCTCACCCAGGAAGGCCTTCGACTCGCTCTCGTAGTACTTGCCCGTCGCGTCGATGAACGGCTTCTCGAAGTACTGGCGGTAGACGTCGAGATTGGTCTTCGTGCTGTCGGCCTCGTCGATACCGAGGGCCACGAACGAGTCCACGACCTGCTTGACCTTGGACTGCTCGATGGTCTCACCGTTCCGCTGCTTCTCGACCAGGCGCAGCACCGCGTCCATCACCGCGTTCTGCGTGCTCCCGAACATGTCCTCCTTCCATCGCACCAGATGCAGCGTGTAGATGTCGTAGATGTCCTTCTTGCCCTCGTCCATCTCGCGCTTAACCCAGTGACGGTTCAGGTAGCGGAAGAGATGGTTGTTGTACGTGCCCGCTGTCGTATAGCGGTTCCACTGCTCGATGTAGTACGTGAGCAACGCCTCGTCCGAGTGCTTGACCATTTCCGCATGGATGCCCGCGAGATGCTGCTTGAGGTACGTGTTGAGTCGGTGGTACAGCTCTTCGCCGAGCAGGTGCGCGCCGCGGTGGTTGGAGTTGAGCGCATTGGTGTTGGCGCCGACTGCCTTCTGCGCGGTGCAGAAGTTGTGGATCGAGGTGTACAGGCTCATGTACGTCTTCAGATCCACGCCTTCTTTCAGACTGAACATTATCCGGTCCACGCCCCACTCGAGGAAGCGCCATGTGCCGTTGATGTCGTCTTTGGAGGTCGGCATCGCCGGCGGCTGCGCCACTGCTATTGCTGCCTTCGACATCGTTACGGGAGTTGTGGTGTTGCCAGAAAGTAGAGGATGAGGGGTGACGTGGGGCTCGATATGCTGTGACGTGATGCGGCGATATTGATGTCGCGTGAGCAAGGAAGTCGTGGCGTATCAGTGAGATCGCGGGCGGTAGGAGTGCTGGAGTGGTGTCGCCAGGACGTTCAGGTGTGTTCACCCGGGGGTGGTCTTCGTGGCAGGCTGTGGCGTGTAGAGCAGTCACTCGGTCCGTGATCGCGGCGTCTCCGTGGATCCCGCGAACGGTGCTGGAGAAACGAGAAGCCAAAGAATGGCGGGAACAAGTAGCGAGCCGCTACGCGCACTGAGCAAGTTAAGAAGTCTCGCAGGTGTCTTGAAGGTGAACGAGGCAGGAGTGAGTCTGTAGAAGCCTCGAGTGGTGACTCTGCGTCAAGGCAACTGGACTGCAGCCTGAGGCACGACTGCTTACATTTACAATGTCTAGAGGCGGCAGAAGATGGCAGTAAGGCTGCATGTTGTATAGTGTTTTCACATGTTCCACATTGTGATGCGCTCGCGACCATCTGCGATCCATACGATCTGGTCGCGTGTGTAGTCCTTACAGCGCTTTCATGTGGGCTGAGCTGAGTGGTAGTGTACATGATCTATTGTGTACAAATGCTCTACTCGTACATCGCTGCCCAGGGGTCTCACCGAGCGTCGTGAGCCGCCTTGGGTACCACCGCCGGGCTCTCCGACTGAGGACCATGATCCCTCGCCACCTGCGCCGCGGCAGCCTCTGCTCGCTCCCGCTTCCCGGCAACAGCCTCGTCCGTGTCCGGCTGCCCAAGGCTATGGATTCGGACCTTCTCGGCACCCCCAGGCCGACTGGCGTTCGCAAGTGTGGGCTGCTTCGCCGGCTCAGAAGACTCCGATGACGAAGGCTGCGCAGGGGGATCGACAGGCGCAGGCTCGGGTGTCGGCTGTCTCTCCTCTGCCCCCTCAATCTGCAAGGGCGCATCCTCGTCCTCCAGCTCCGCGCCATACACATCCGGGTGCTCCCTGAAGCAGTTTTGCATGTTCTTGAAATGGTCTATACAGTCCACGCCCTTCGGCTCGTCTTTCGAGTAGACGAAGCAGCTGAACGCCGCTCGGAACTGCTCACCGCAGGGTCCATGTGCCATGCCGCCTAGGCATGGACATTCCCAGTTGATCTCGCCGGTCTCCTCATTGAATGCGCCCTGCTGGCCGGCCTCTTCCTGCAGTCCCTCCGGTGATCCTGCTAATGCGCCGGCGGCATCTGGCGCTGCAACCGATGCGGTGTGTGAAGGGGAGGTAGCGGCGAGGTCTCGTGCTTGCGCTTTGCGTTGTTCAGCTATTGAGTCGATGGATGGGTAAGCCTCGGTCTCTCGTGATGTCTTTGCTGGCCCCGGGAATGCATCTGTCGGAGGATTAGTAAGGCTTACACAGCGGGTCAGGGCGACACTGACATGCTGGTTCTTCTGCGAAGACAGTCGTGGTGTTGTAGTAGTACACGAGGGTACCCGCGAGACCCCATCGGATGGCTGAGTTCTTCCAACTCCGGGATGTTTGATGCGGAGGTGCTGTGGTGAGGAATCGTCGTGTGCTCGGTAGCTTGGAGGCTGCGCTCCTCAGCGATGAGCTGGTAGATCGAAGTGCTTGCCTGTACATTATTGCGCGCGTAATCTGGTATAGTGCAGAGCGAAGTGGAAACCCAAGAGTGCAAGTCGTGATGCTCACAAATCCCCATGCGGCTCTGCCCGCGCTTGCATGTCGGCGCGGGTGGCGTTCCAGAACTCCGCAATGATCGGGCTCGTGCATCAAAGTTGGTGCACTGCGCATCACTATGGCAAACCCCAGACAAAATCGCCGGCACCCTACTGGCGAGCATGTGAATGGCGAACCAACTGTGGAGCTGAGGCCGACGCAGTACCTGGAAACCAGTTCAGATAACACAAGTCATCCCGAGACGAATGAGACTGCCGGCCTCATCATCCTGAACTCGCCAATCTCCGATTTCTCGTACTTGCAGCGTCTGTACCACCGTGCATCTTTCCGAATCTGCGCGGATGGGGGAGCGAATCGGCTATATGATGCTGTTACCAGCCAGTCTGAGTCTTCCGACTGGGAGACAGCACTCCGGAGCCTAGCGCCGGATCTGATCCACGGAGATCTCGATTCGCTGCGAGATACCGTCCGGAAAAGGTATGAGCACCTAGGTGTGGAAGTGTTACAGGATCCAGATCAATATAGCACGGACTTTGGGAAGTGCGTCAAGGTTTCCATCGAGCGTGTGCCGGCGGTGAGAGACATTCTCGTATTGGGTAGTGTCGGCGGACGCGTGGATCAGGGCATCGGCCTACTGCACGAGCTCTACCGGGAGCAGGTGTTCCGGCATCCGGGTGTCCGCTTCTGGTTGTTCACGGAGGCCAGCGTGAGCACTGTGCTGAGTCCCGGCACGACTATTGTTCATACGCCGCTAAGTGGTGGCTCGATCACTCCTAACATTGGGATCTTGCCTCTCTACGGGCCTGCGACGATTACGACGAAGGGACTTGAGTGGGACGTAGTGGGATGGGTGACAGAAATGGGCGGCCAGGTCAGCACTAGCAACCACATTATTGCGGAGCAGATCTCCATCACTACGGATCGCGAGGTGATCTTCACGCTGGAACGGTCGGGCGGCGAGTAGTGAGATACCCTCTCCTGCAACACAGAGCTCGATAATTGGAATTCGGCGCTAATGTTTGTCCGCGACAGTCCACCATGCTGAGGCTACACCAGGGGGCGTATGTGTGCGACCATAACCTCGGGGCCCGTCTCTCGCGAGTGACGAAAGGGTCTTTGGGCGAAGCAGTTGGCCGCCGGATGTGTATTCATTGGATGTGGCCGCGGGCCTCGGATGTCTTGGCGGGCTGACTCGGGGTACAAAGCCATGGCGGTGTCCAGGCTGTCGGCATGATTGAATTTGGCGCGGGTTCCGAGAGCACAGTGGATGCATACGCGTGCGCCACCGTCACTCGAGGACGTGGGTTCCTGCAGCTCGGGCGCACGACTGCAGTGCCACCCGCACGATCAGCACGTGCTTGAGGCGTACTGCATGCGCTCCGACAGTCGCAATCTCTCTCGAGACGTCAGTTGCAAGCTCGGATCCCAGCATCGAGGACATTGTGTGCCGTGCTGCGTCTAAGCGGTCAAAGTGCAGAGCCCAAGCGCGGGCCTGCCTCCGGATGATCGACGGTGCGACCATATTTATGCCGGCTGTGCAACGGGGTCGCTCGTGCGGGCCCCGACACGGAAAGCACGTTTGTATCTTTACCAGCGCAGCGCTCCCCATCAGGGTCCAGACGGCTTCACGCTCTGCAAGATATAGTGCAACGCGCTAGGACCCCGCTTGTTCGCTATGTAGCAGCTGAGTCTTCCAATAGCTCTGTATCGGATTGCGCTCACCAAGAGAACTGCTTGTGCGCAATCTGGGCAATCTGCCTTGAACGGCCAAGGTAGGTTTGAAGTGTGTAGCACGAATGCCTTGATCCAGGCGTCGATGACCATGCATCATACTATAATCTCGCACGGCTCAACGCGCCATAGGGGCAGCTTATATCGAAGGTCCGAGTCTTGCAGATTGGTCTGAAATGTCCACACCGATGTCACATCGTGATGAGGTGTAATCGAGAAGTGACGTCCAAGCCCTGCGGTCCCTTCCGCGTCCACATCTTTCTCCGCTGCGGCCGCTCGCCCACTAGGCCAACGCGACATCACCTCTCGGCTTTTTCACCACCCACTCACCTCACGTTGTCGCACCAAACCTGATACGCTTGTACGACGCACGGCAGCGCGACCGTAATTCCATCGCAGTGTACAGTCCAGACTTCTGCAGCGACTCGACTAAGATTTCCAGATTGTTTGGGGCGGGGAGAATGGCATAGCGCACGTCGCAACGGGCTGGAAAAGCCTCCAACGAAGAAAGCTGCAGGTGAGTCCCGCTTGGCGCCGGCTGATACTGTAGCTTCCACAAGAGGTCCGCGTGCTAATGCGACTGTAGAATACACTCGGGCTTCTCTTCACGCTCCTCGCTCATCTGCACTTAGTCCGCACTCCGACTGTCCCGGCGGTTTTTGCACTAGCGACACAATTCCTCTTGCCACTGTTGGCACATCATCGGAACGATGGCTTGGCAGCCACAAGCAGGGCCTCTCACCCAGCTCTCTCAGTGCTTGAGAGACTCTCTGAGCGGTCATGATGTCGCGGCGCAGAAAAGTGCCGAGCAGGTAAGCTGTCGCAGCCGCAGTCGCGGTCGGTCTCATAGCATTATCTGATAGTCAGCAGATGCTGCGGCAAGCCAGATCATCACCGGACTTCAACAATTACCTGGCATACATCACCGTGACTCCAAGTGCACCAGAAGGATTCAGTCCGAACGCCTATCATGCGGCTCGAAGCGCGGCCGCCATCATGCTCAAGAACAACTTCAAGTCGGCATCACGCTCGATACCAGAACCAAGTGTGGTCTACGTGAAGTCGACTATCCTCGTAGGGCTGCAGGACGGCATTGCACAGATCCGCAACTTCGTCGGCAACGTGGTCACGGAGGTGGTACGGCAGGGAGGCGTCTTGGGTTGGCCGCAGGTCCTGCCCGAGCTGCTGGCCATGGTAGCGAATGAGAACGGCCAGCTCTCAGCCGAGGCCCAGGATGGCGCAATGGGTGCGCTGTTCAAGATCTGCGAGGACAACAAGCGCGCCTTGGACCAGGATTACCCCAACCAAGGACGGCCGCTCGCATATCTACTCCCGAAGTTCCTCGAGTTGACCGGCAGTTCCAGTGCCAAACTCCGGTCAAGAGCGCTGTCAGCCATCAATGTCTTTCTCAACGAGCCCATCGCACTCACCGCGCGCGAGAACATCAACAGCATACTTCCGAGAGTTGTTCTTCTGACCTCGGATGATAATGAAGACGTGCGGCGGTTTGTCTGCCGCACCTTTGCTCTTCTTGCGGACGGTATGCCTAGCGTTCTCTTGCCGCACATTGAAGGCGTTGTGGATTACACACTGTCGCAACAGAAAGACATACAGAACTCTGAGCTTGCTCTGGACGCGGCCGAGTTCTTCTTCGAGGCAAGCAGTACGCCGGCGCTACGCGATGCGTTCGGGCCATACCTCAATCGCATAGTACCCGTACTACTGGACAGCATGATATATAGCGAAGACGATCAGCTGCAGCTGGAGACCGAGGCAGAAGACGCAGACCTCGAAGACGATGAAAAAGACATCAAACCACAGTTCGCCACTTCCAAGACGTCGAGATCGACGGCAAGTGCCGCGACGGCAGGGTCTGCTGGGGTGACTAATGGGCAAGCGAAACCAGCCACCAACGGCTACGCTTACGAGGATGATGATGAGCTCAGCGATGGCGAGATCGGCGAAGATGACGATAATGAGATTGATCCAGAGGACGAATGGAACCTTCGAAAGTGCTCAGCCGCGGCACTGGACAGTTTCGCATCCCACTACGGCGGACCCGTGTTCAGCGTGACTCTACCCTGGCTGATGGAGAACTTGGCGCACAAAGATTGGCAGAATCGAGAGGCAGCAGTCCTCGCACTCGGCGCGATCGGGCCCGGATGCATGCAAGACATTGAGCCTCACCTACCGCAGCTGGTGCCATACATGCTCAGCCTCCTGAGCGACCAGCAGCCTGTGGTGCGGCAAATTACGTGCTGGGCCCTCAGCAGATTTGCTGGCTGGGCATCACACCTTGACCCGGCCGGCAAGCAGCAATACTTCGAGCCCATGATGGAGGGAATACTACGCTGCATGCTGGACAACAGTAAGAGTGTGCAGGAGTCTGCTGCCTCAGCGTTTGCCACGCTTGAAGAGCAGGCCAACACCGAGCTCACGCCTTACTCTGCGGTGATCGTACAGCAATTCGTCAACTGTTTCGCCAGATACAAGGACAAGAACATGTACATCTTGTACGACTGCGTGCAAACACTGGCGGAGTATGCGGGACCAGAGCTCGCTAAGCCAGAGCTGGTCGATCTGCTCATGCCCGCGCTCATCATGAGATGGGAGAAAGTGCAGGACCAGTCCAGAGAAATGTTCCCGCTCCTTGAGTGTTTGGCGTTTGTGGCTACAGCGCTAGGCAACCGCTTCACGCCTTTCGCAAAACCGTTCTTCATGCGCTGCATACGGATCATCCAGAACAACCTCGAGGAAGGCAACAGCGTGGCGAACGAGCCCTACCTGGATGCACCGGACAAGGACTTCCTCGTCGCCAGCCTGGACCTATTGAGCAGTATCATCCAAGCACTCGAGGAGCCGTACAGCTCAGAGCTCGCCGGAACAGCGCAGCCGAACATGTTCGAGATGCTCGCATACTGCATGAAGGACGGCAACGACGACGTGAAGCAGTCCGCGTATGCTCTGCTCGGCGACTGCTCGATCTACATCTTCCCACGACTGCAGCCATACCTTCCCACCATCATGGAGATCCTGCTACACCAGCTCGAGGTGAACAATGTGGCCAAAGACCCAGAGACGGCCTTTCGAGTAATCAACAACGCTTGCTGGTCGTGTGGCGAGATCGCCATGCGGCACAAAGACGGTATGGCGCCGTATGTGGACCGATTACTGGCCAAGCTCGCCGTGATCATGTTCGCCAGCGGCGTCCCGGAGTCAATTAACGAGAACGCCGCCATCGCTATCGGTCGGCTGGGTATCGGCTGCCACACGCAGATCGCACCACACCTTGCGAACTTCGCCTTGCCGTTCCTGCGCACCATGCAGAAGGTCAGCTGGACGGACGAGAAGGGCCATGCTTACAAGGGCTTTGCGAGCGTTGTGCTCGACAACCCGCAGGCCATGGAGCAGTGCCTGCTCGACTTCCTCGCCGAAATGGCCAATGCGCCAGGCGTCTTCCTCACCGGCATGCAGGCAGACGGGCCGCTGCATAGTTTTGAGCAAGTGCTCACGCAATACAAGGGTCTCATCGGCGAGGGTTGGGAAAGCTATATCCACAACCTCGCGCCGCCCCAGGAGCAGGCGTTGCGGCAGCTCTACACCTTCTAGCGGACTGTGTGAGCGACACTCGCCCTCTCGACCCATCATACACCCCGCCTCACGGCTCGAACGACTGTGTGAACTCATCCAGGAGCGTGGACACTGTATCAATTGTTTCGGCGTTCTGATTTTCTGCGTCCAGCGATACTTTAGCGTAGCATCTGTCCGCACTAGGCGGCAGCACTCCTCACGGCGAGGCGTTCAATGGGTTCGCCAGCGAGCACCTAGATACGATCGGACAGCACACGGGAAACGAGGGAGGATTACCATGGTGTCGACGCTTGATGAGGCAATTGGAAGGGCGTTGCAAGGGTGGCAGAGCAGCGACAGCAAGCGCCTCTGGGGGCTCACGGCCGTGCTGGGAGGAACGGGCTCGGGCTCGGTGTAGATAGACGTCAATGTAGATAGTAGCGTAGATAGTTCGCGGACACGCTTGAATCACACCATAATCACCGAACCCGGCTGAACATTGCCGGAGCACACCGCGGGCTCACCCGTCGCCCTTCCCCAGCCTCCCAGCTGCACCAGGCCGCGCCGCCTCGACAAAGAACCCCTTCAGCGGCCCCCCGGCCAGCAAATCCGCCGCCTCGTCCATCTCCCCCGCCGTGAACGTCGCCCGCCCGCGCTGGGAATCGCTGTACCGCCGCAGCAGCCAGGCCCGCACGTCGCGGACCGCGAGACCCGCGCGCCACTCGGCGTCCGGGTCGCGGCGGAAGGCGTCGAGGGTGGTGGCCCAGGCGGCCAGGAAGCCGACACGCAGGGCCCAGAGGCCGACCCAGCCGATGGGGTAGTGGTACTGCCAGGACATGAGGAGGTTGGTCGTTATGCGGTGGTTCTCGGCGCGGAGGGCGGGGGTGTTGAAGGGGGTTTGGGAGGGGCATGGGGATGGGTGGGGGTTTGAATTGGGGGCTAGGTAGGGGGCTGGGGTGAGGGCGGCGAGGGCGAGGCAGAGGCGGTTGAGGAGGAGGACCGTCTGCCAGTACTTCGCCGCGCCGAGGAAGATGGCCGGGCGGTCGAAGTCGAAGGAGATGGGGACGATGCGCGCGTCGGACTCGGCGACTGTCTTTACCAGGCGGACGAGGTGCAGGAAGTTGTTCTCTGCGGTGAGGTCTTTCATCTGCTGCAGTTCTGTAGATAGAGCGATGCCTAGCTGCAGCAGCGCGGGATCTGTTGGGTTCAGACGAAGCGAGCGCACCAGTGCGATCAGACGCGGCAGGCGTATGAGCAGCGTGTTGCCGATACTCGACAGCTTGTTCACGTCAGGTGCGGCATGGATCGTCGTGCCGATGTCTCGGTCCAGCCAGACCGGCGTGTCGAAGGGCGAGGCCTCGCCGCGCGCGACGGGGATCTGGAACATGCCGGGCCAGTGCCACCACAGCACGCCGCGCGCGAGCTCGCTGGGTCCCCGATCCGCGTCGTAGGCGAGGAGGAGCGCGCTGATGCCGCGGGCATGCAGACTGTACTGCGCGCCATCCGAGCCGTGCACGAGATTGAAGCTCGCGAGCATGGCGGCGGCCAGGAGGAGATTGTCGCCGTGGGAGGCGTGCTGCTCGGGGCACGCGAGGGCAGCGCGCAGGCGCGAGATGGCTTGCAGGTAGCTGCGGTCGGTGGCGGCGCGCGTGTCGTCACTGCTGCGTCGGCACCCCAGGACCATGGCGGCGGCGGCGGAGTCGACGGCGGTGCAGTGGCCGATGCGGGAGGGCACGAGGGCGTAGAAACCCTGTGACATGCGCATGCGTTGGAGCGTGTCGGTCACGGCGGAGAGGAGATCGGTCGTCTCGCTGTGGGGGTGGTGGAGGGTGAGGCTGGTGGCATCCTGGGGGTACAGATCGTGGGTATAATAAGCGGGCTTGACGGCCTTGGCCAGCGGCCGTTGTCGTCGGGTCGTCTTCGGTGGCGTCGACGACGTGTCTAGGGTCCGGCGTGTGGTGTCGCGATCCCGTCGGTCGCTGAAGTGTTTCCATCGCAAGGCTCTCGGGATGTGCATGGCCATCATGCTGGTGGCGAGGTGAGTGTGGGAGTGTGGACCATCACGGGCGCTGCCGCTGTCGCTTCCGTCGTGAGCCCATCCGGAGCTCACAGAGCGCGCGTCGTGGGATCATATTGCTGTCGGTGGACGGTTCAGCTGCGGCCAAGTCGTGACATGCACACCGGTCGGTCGTGATGGTGATCTCCCGGGTGTCCAGATCGTGCGCACGGGCCCCCCTCCATGCCAGATCGGTGGCGCCGGCGCCCGCCTTCTCCGCATCCGCGTGGCTGCGGCGATGTCCCGGAAGCATGAGCGAAGCATGTCGCCCGCCATCATCATCGTCCATTCGTCACCACCACAACACCGCCATCACAACACCACCAACACCTGGATCCTTGCCCTTGGCACACCGCTTACTTGCTGCAGTGACCGGAGTTGTACATCGCACACTCACGGCTGGTCTGGATCCGCTTGCTCCTTTGGCTCCGCTTGACGCCAACGTTGTTTCAGGCGGCTGTGGAAGGCGGCGGCGGATTGGGCGTCGCGACACAGCCGGACACTCCACGTGGAGGCGGCGGGACCTCGTCGAGTCCAACGCCACTTGAGCGCTGATGGCGCAGCTCGCGCTTGACGATGGCCTCCGCATACCCACGCTGGCGACCTCCTACACCTCGGCACAGGCCACCTCGATCTTGGCGCCACGTCAGACCGGCGACGTCGAGTGGCAGGTGGGAGCAGGATGGCAAGAGCCCAGAGGCAACGGGTGGCAGGATGTCGATGCGCGGGGACTGGGCTCGACAGGCAAGGGAATCCTGATCGGCATGGTCTCCGCCTTTGGCTCCGCTGCGCTGGTCGCCTGCATCGTCTCGATCGTCTGGTTCTTCCGGTATACCAGCCGCGGGCGCATCTTCCTGGACCGCATGAGCAGGCCGGGCGAGTTTGACGACGAGCAGCAGTTCTTGCGGGAGGAGGAGGAGGCGGTGGCGGAGATGAACGAGCTGGAGCGGGCGGAATACTTCAGGGCGAAGCGTGAGGACAGCCCATAGATTGAGATTCTGTACGAGACTAATGGCGCACAGTGTTCACGCAGGTCAACCTCCCCGAATCCGCGCAGACCGACATCTCCCTCTCCCAATTCCTCGCAATACAAGAGAAAGGCGTATCAGCATGGGAGTTCGAGCCGGAGCTCGAAATCGCGAACTGCTTCGTAGAGGGCAGGACCGAGATCGAGTTCTTCGACTCGGAATGCAGCGTGCAGAGCAACCTGCCCATCCCGAAACAGAACGAGACCTACTACTGGGAATCCAAAATCTACGACAAGCCCGAGACGACACTCATCAGCATCGGCGTGACCACCAAGCCCTACCCGCTCTTCCGCCTCCCCGGTCTCCACCGCACCTCCATCGCCTACACCTCCACCGGCCATCGGCGTTTCAACCAGCCCTTCGCCGCGACCGCCTACGCGCCCGCCTTCGTGCAGGGCGACGTGGTGGGCGTCGGCTACCGGCCCCGCACCGGCACCGTCTTCTTCACCCGCAACGGCAAGAAGCTCGAGGATGTCGCGCACGGGCTCAAGGCGCCCAACTTCTTCCCCACCGTCGGCGCCAACGGGCCGTGCAGCGTGCACGTCAACTTCGGCCAGTCCGGGTTCGTGTTCATCGAGGCCAATGTGAAGAAATGGGGGCTCGCGCCGCAGACAGGGAGCTTGGCGCCGCCGCCGCCGTATGGGAGTGAGGCCGGGAGCATTCTACTCGAGGGCGGGAGGGAGGGCGTGAGGGAGGGGCAGGGATACTTCCCGGGGCATGGGCGGACGAACAGCGCGCAAGTCCGGTTGCAGGGGAGGCCGACGAGGAGTCCGGGGCCGGAGAGGAGTCCGACGGATATCTCGCTCGCGCAATTCAATCTCATGGACTCGCATCCCGAGGACGACGGCGGGGAGGGGACGAGTAATGTGGGCTATGAGTCGGAGCCGGAGCACGCCCGGCAGCGGTACATTGACCCTGGACTGCCCTTTGAGCCTGCGGACCATCCACCGCCGGACTACGAGAGCCCGGACGAAGAAGACGAGGATCCGGATGACGACGACGATGACAGCACGCCTCGCGCTTCCGAGCAGAACGAGCGTAGCGAGGAGCAGCCCTTACTCCCGGCCCGGCATGAGGGCGACAGTCCGCCGATCCCGACGTACGAGGCCGCTGTCAGCGATGTCGAGGCCGGGAGGGGCAGGCGGGCGACGCGGAGGCGCGAGGATGCCGCGTCGTGAGTTGCATGTTGGTCGGTGGGCGAGGGCTTGTCTGGGGTTTAGCGTTTGGCGTTGCGGGAGTGGGCGGCTCTCTATCTCTCGCTCCATCATCGGAGGGTGGGGTATGGGCGTGGGTGTTTGGGCGCATCGATCGTGCACTGTGTGCATGGATACGGGGCCGACATTGTGAGAGGCTGATGAGATCTGGCGATAGGGGTTTACGATGTATATGAAAGTTCACGCTCCAGCGCAGCCGGGTCCCCTGGCTATCAACCACCACACCGGGTCGTTCGGCTAACGTGCCGCGTTGCAACTGCTGAGGGATGTGATAACCGGACTCATCAAGCAGGATTTCGTGACCGGTACATATGCGCCCCTCGAGATCAGTCCTCGAGAGATCAGTCCTCGGACGAGCTACTGATGGTGCCGTGGAGTCGCCAAGACCGCACGCCTTCGAAGACCAACAACCTCGGTCTCGGAGCAATGTGCTGTATCAAGACCCCAATAGGGCAAGTGCCAAGACTCCATTCGGGCCCGGCTTCCCATATCAATCTAGATCGATCCAATGCACGCTACCACGCTGCATGTCTGTCGCTGACTCCGCGTCCACTCTCGCACACCGTCGGCAGTAGCGAAGCGTGTCGACGACGCTTGGACAGACGATGGCAGGCCTTTGTCATGTACTTAGTCATGGCAGGGCTGTATCTGCCTCTGGGCCACCTCCTGCCCCGATTCCTCCCTCCTTGGCGTGTTCCGTAAGGCTGACTTTAGCATGCTCCTCAAACGACCCAAGGCGAGGGCTCGACGGCGCAGATCGACACCCCTCGCACCGACCCAATCTGAAGAGAAGAAACAGACGACTACGGTGACGAAGCTTGCGGACTCATCCACATGGAGACTCTTAGACCACACGGCCTTGATCCGCCCGAACCCCGTTGGTCCAAAGACCCGCGGCGCGATGAAGCTCATCCTCTACCTAGGAGCGCTGCAGCCCTTGTCCAACTGGCTAGACTACATCCCGGCGCGCCTTGGCCATGACGCGGCAGTGGACGATGCCGCCCTTGCGTTCGTCAGTGCGCTGGACTTCTACTACAGCGATCGGACGGCGCTCGCGGCGAGTGCGGCCGCGTCGCGGCATTACACCACCGCGCTCACGTCCTTGCGAACACTGATCGACTCGCCGGGGAAGACGTGCACCGACGACACGATCGTGTGTGTCGCCCTGCTGACCTTCCATCCGCTGCTCATGTACGGCCCCGGCGACAAACGTAGGAAGGATGTCTTCGCCCACCAATCAGGACTCAAAGCCATCTTCTCCGCCGTCTATGGCGCCTCACCGCCCAGCGCCATCGCGCAGTACATCATGTACAGCCTGGTGGAGACGCTCAGCGTCGACCCCGTCGTCCACGACGCGGCGGCGCCCTCACTCGGCGACGACGCACTCTGGCCGAGCATGAACCACCCCGCGAGCCTGGGCCGGATCCGCCAGGAGACCTTCAGCCTCAAGCAGATCACCTACCGCCTGCGCGTGCAGACCTCGCGGCTGAACAACTACGTCATCCGCCTGCGCACCGGGGGCACGAGTCCCGTGCTACTCGCCACGGCGATCGCGCTGTGCCAGCGTGTCGCAGTGCTGAAAGACGACGAGCTGGAGTCGGAGATCCTGCACCGCGTGCACGTGGTCCGCAACCGCGACCCGTGCACGCGGGCCCTGACGGCCATCTCCTTCGAGTTCGTCGAGGTCGAGGACCTGATCACCTGCGTGCACTACTGGTGCAATAGGCTGAAAGCCATCAACCTCTGTCTCAAAGTCCTGGACCTCGCGCGCGACGATGATCATCGTCCACTGCAACTGGACAGGACCGCGATGCGCGATGACAAGCACCGCCTCTTCCGCAACCTGGTGATGAGCTGGCACCACGCCTCCGCCCTCGGCGCCTGGGCCACCCTCGGCGTCGCGCGGGGCCTGATGCAAGTCTGGCAGGCGATCCGGGAGGGGAGTCTGCTGCCGTCGCCGGGCGTGTCGACGGCGTTGGAGTGGTGGGTGGCGGAGCGGATCCTGCATCCGTTCCATACGTGGTTCCCGTCCAGTGGGGCCGTGGAGGAGTTGGATCAGGCGGCGGATATGTTGGTGGGAGGTGGGTGTCCGGGGTGGTTGGGGTATGATGCCATTCGTGGTGTGCCGGAGTGAGGGGCTGCACGATGGGTGTGGAGGTGTCTGGCGGTACCATTCGTACGACATCGCGAGTGACTCGATCCTTGAGAAGGCGGGGCAGCCCTGGCGGCTCCTGGGCGGCGGTGCTCTCGGAGCGATGGGTCACCGGCAGCTCAAGGCCAACCACAAAGGCCGTACTGGCATCTAGCAGCGAGGTTGCCGGTAGTGAAGCCCATTACGTGGCAGGAATGCGGCTCGCATCTACTGGGCCACTGCAGAGTTCCGCGATCGATGGTCGTCACTGCCCTGCTAATGGAGCACTGCTTTCGCCGGTCGAGCCTTCCCGAAGCAAGCTCACTTCGCACACTCACTTTACATATCCGCAACGCTCACTTCCCACTCAGTGTCACCCACGGCCGGCGCTGGCACAAGTGAAGCAACGTCGATGCCCGACCATCCACGGACGACACAGACCAGGACAGAGCATCATGGCACCACTTGCCAAGCGGCAGAAATTCAGCGATCGCACCAGAGACGATGCCACGCCAACAAATACGCCCGCCGATAAGGCAGGCGCGAAGGCTCCCGTAGAGCAAGACGGTGTCGCGGAGACGAAGACCCGCGACACTCCGGCAGCAGACGCCGTCATCGCCACCGCCGAACTCCTCGAGAACATCCTACTCAAAATCGACGCCAAGACTCTACTCCTCTCGCAGCGCACCGCGCACAGGTTCCGTGCGGTCGTCCAAGGAAGTGCTCCGCTACAGAAGAAGCTGGTTCTGAAGCCAGTAGCTACGCTGAAGGAGGCGCTGCACCTTGCGGACGGGGAGGATTTTGACGAGGCGTGCGTAAGGGCTAGTGAGGATGCCGATGAGGACGAGGAGCATGGCGTGCTGAACCCTCTCCTTTTCGTGAGGCGAGAAGTCAACGCCTTCGACGAAGCATGCTGCAGGATCCCTGGTCGAGCCAAGTCCACGGACTCATCGTGGTGGGAGATGATCCTGGTCAGTCCGAGTCCGACTGCGCTTCGGGTAGACTGGGGATGCGGCATGCACGTTTGCAGCGGCGGGATGACTTTGGGCCAATGTCTCGAGCACGCGGAGGATCTCTTTCTCATGATGTCGCGTGATCAGATGAGCTTCGGGTTTGCAGGGAAACCCCTGGCGATCGACGGAGACGTGGTCTCCATCGCCTCGTTCTTGGACTCTGGTTACTACAACAGAAGTGGGCCCGAGAGACTCGAAGGGGAGGAGGAGGTAGAAGATGGCTGGAGGGAGTGGCCGGAGATGACGGGATTCGGACCGGAGTGGCACTCGCCTAGTGAAGAAACGGAGAGCTTGAGCGAAGGGAGTGGACGCGAGGAAGACTCTCGCAAGGGGCACGAGTCCGGGGATGGAGATCTGGACAATGCTCGACGGGAGGATAACGAACGAGGGACCGAAGCCGAGTCCGGTGATTGACACGGTGGCGGACAGTGCGGCAGCGTATGCCGCGGCTCGGAATAGCACAGCCCAATCTACGGTGGTGGCAGGTGGGATCGTGGTCTTGAGGCGAGGTGAAGACGATGGAGCCGTTCGAGGGGCAGGACAGAGCTTCGGACTGGCGCTTTTCCATTGAGAATGCGGCCCTAATGCCTCAGCAGGTGGTGAAGGACTGCGCTTAACACCTGATCTCCCGGGGGTCTCAGTCCAAAATTCACCGCTCTTCACGTGCCGAACTCGAGCGTTTGTCACGGATGACGTGGAGAGGTTCTGACTCTGTGCACAGCTTCCCGCGGACCACAATGTAAGTACAACATCGTTGAGCTGTCGCCAGAAACCGTTGCATCGCCACGCGGCGCGTCGACCTTGCGCAGACAGCCCGGCCATGGCATCGCCACCCTCCAAGCGACAGAGACTCGACGACTTGACCAGCGACGCCTCCACGTCTTCCCGTCAACAGACACTCGGCGACTCGACCGCAGAGAGCCACACGCCCACGAAGAAACACTCGCACGAGACAGATGAAGCCACTCGCGAGGCGCCGAACAACACCCCGGAGCCCAACACGCGCTCGAGTCCGACCCCAGCAGCCGATGCCGTACTCGTCTCCCCCGAACTCCTGGAACTCATCCTCCTCAAGCTCGACTCCAAGACGCTGCTGCTCTCGCAGCGCACCTCTCACACATTCCAGGCGGTGATTGCCGGGAGTCCGCGCCTGCAGAAGAAAGTCTTCTTCCGGGCAGCGGCTACAATAGACGAGGCCTTGATTCTCGGAGAGGGGGAGGATATCGGCAAGCCGCTTGTGCGACAGAGCGGGCAAAGCGGGGAGTGGAGCCTGCTGAATCCCCTGCTCTTTGAGCATGTCCCAGGTGCACCGTCGGGTGCCGGCCGCTTTCGCATCCCGGACCGCGGCAGCTCGGCAGCGCCGTCGTGGAAGCGGATGCGGTGCTGCAGTCCGCCGCCGGCGTCGGTGTTCGTCGTCCTGGTGTATGCGGACGATATGGGCCGGGGCTACGACGAGGTCACCGCCTGGTTGAGGAGGAAGACGCGTGCGGCGACGCGGTACCTCCTCCATAGCGTCCCGCGGGGGTCAGGCTCGAAGTTGAAGGGCGTGTCGTTTGAGATCGATGGTGACGTGGTTTCTATTAGGTCGTGGGTGGAGCATGAGACGGCGGTGGTCAGGGAGGAGGCCAGCGGTGGGTCGCGGGCAGACGCCCCCTCCTAGTCTGCTATCTGGCGGGACGGCGCAATGGGGGAGGACGGGCTCCTCACTCTAGATTCACAAGGAGGGCTCACGATCGAGGCGACAAGGACGAAATGCACCGGGCGGCGGCACCGCAGAGGTCCGCCATGGAAGGCCGACTCATTGGCGATGGCGCTCTCGTCCCGTCGGAGTCTGGCAAGCGATGCTGGGATGGCCGCGGCTGGATCTGAGGCTGCGACCAGTGCCGCGCGAATGGCCGAGGACTGAGAAATAAGCTGCTATCGCTCAGCGACTAGCGAGAACGTCAGTAGACAGTATGCCATCCCCACAACAAATCCGAATACCCAGGCCAGTACCCAGTGTATCTTCCTCCCATACCACGTGAGCTTAGTCGACGGCCATCTGCGGCAACGGAGTTAGGTATGGTATGTTATGGTACACTTCCCTACAGCCGCTACGGACTGCGAACAAGCCAAACAGCGCACGCAGGACCTGGTATCTACACTGACCCTCCCACAACATCACTCAGCCCGCTCACAGATTCTTGATGACCTGTACCTCACACATTAGCACACCACCCTCACCAAAACTTTCCTCAACCAAGATGGACCCGCAAACTCACCGCATCAGCATACTCGTGCGTCTTGGCCTTGCCCCCCAAGTCCCCCGTGATCGTCTTCCCCTCGGCCAGCGTCTTGAAAATCGCATTTTGGATCCGCTCGGCGTGCTCGTAGAGGCCCATGTGCTGCAGCATCATCATGCTGCTCAGCAGCAGCGCCGTCGGGTT
>JAWDJV010000205.1:0-29064 GCA_033119285.1 Teratosphaeriaceae sp. CCFEE 6253 | reverse complement strand
CTAGATCGTGTCAGAACTGCAGAGGTCAAGCTAAGAGTGCCCCTGATATTCCTACCCTTCGTAGCGCCTGTTGACAAGATCAGCGGCAGTGGCGCCCAACAATCCTTGATGACTTACCAGATGTCAATGAGCGCCCGCAGCATGGCTAGGTACCGCTCGGGCTGTATCAGATGATACAGTGATGTCGTACATCTGAAGATATCCCACAGGGTATAGAAGTCGTCGAATGAGGGCTCGTCGTTGGACCACAATGGGTTCTCGCCAGTCCGATCGGAGGGCATGAGATGCATGAAGTACAGGCTGGAGTAGAGCAAGACCAGATTGGCCCGGTTCTGGGACGAGTCCGTTGGCACTCTGATCTTGTTGAAGACGTCCTGGTTCCACTCCTGCACCGCTATGGCGACAGCATCATCAACTTCATATGTCGGGATCTCAGCATTCTTGTATGAACATGCCTTGTCCTCTGAGATCATGCTGATGCCGACCCGTGATCTGATGGTGGAGGCCGAGGCATTGAGCCACGTGAAAAGTGCACCAACTCGGTCGTTCAAAGGGCCAGAGACTTCGCTCAGATTCCCGAATGTCGCCTGTGGCATTGGACCATTGGACCAAGTGTGATATCTCTGTATTGGATCTGTTAGCCGACCACTGAACGTATTCGCCTGATCGGGAGGATCCTCGAATTCTCCGCAGACATAGACGGTCATCGGCGCGCTCTCGCTCCATCCTCCACCAACAGTGGTGTAGCCTGTGTAGATTTTGCCACCGGGCTGAAGTTCGATCGCGCCGCCAACATATGCCTGACTCGCACTGTCGCCCGTCTCGGAGGGTAGGTAGTGCGACAGATCGACCAGTACATGCTTCTCGCCGCCCGTCGGAAACAGGTACTCCATAACTCCTGCATGCCTGCTTGCACTCAGTCTCACTCCAACTCCACTCTCCAACTTCGTTTCGAAGTAGCCCACGTTCGCCACGTCTCTGCCCACCCGTCGTTGCCAGTATGTAGTGTTGTCTAGAACGTTGACGCCGTCGAGTGTCGTGAGCGGCATCTGCGGCACGATGCCGTACTTAGGCGCACCTCCGGTGCCACTCTCGTGCATCATACTGATCCCGGTGACACGACCCTGTGGCGTGTAGCCGCCATTAAGAGTCGAGAAGGTGTTGTTATCTTCGTAGGTATCGATCCCGACCTTAGCGACTCCAAAGGGAAGGGCGCCGCCAACAAAGATATCGCCGCCACCGAACGCGAGGCCGGGAAAGGGACCCTCGGAGCCGATGAAAGGATTGACGAACTGGCTATAGTCGACCTGCGCAATCCCAAGACCCATGAACAGTGGGGCACATATGAACGGGCGGAATAATGAAGGCATGGTGGCGCTCGAAAGTGCGTTGACGAAGCGAAGAGAGGAAGTCGGTCCTACCCAGGTCCACACAAGAGTTCTGGTGTGTGTACTGCTTGTCACTACTGCTCTGGGAACGGGGGTCGCATAGCTGTACCGCAGCGTCGTGACACACAATGTGGCACTGAGCGGGCATTGACATCATATTCCTGAGCATCTCCGCACTTAAGCAGATCCTGTGAGGGGTACGCCGTGCCCGGTCGCTGTGTACTAGTGAGCCCAGTAAGAAGGTGGACGATCTCGGAAAAGCTTCGCACCTCGAAAAGCTTCACTTGCTTGTTGTCGTGTTTAAGTTGTCAAGCTTGCTATGCAGCAGAAAGTGGAGTTGTAGCGTTGCCGGCTTCCCGAAGTGGAAGTAGCTTGGCGCTGGCTTCTGTGCCGCCGTACTCAGGTGCTTTGTCGTAGCAATGGACTACGGATATCAGCTGCCCATCTTGTGTACACATCGAATATGTCTTGAGGCATATAAGCTAAGCGATCTCCAGTCGTCGACATGTGCTTTGGATGGCAGCTGCTCCCACCTGGCAGCAAGTTCCGCTGCCGTCAAGACTGCCGTGTCAAGTGCTGTCGGCACTACTCGCTGGAGGCATGGCGCCAATTCCGTCAACACTTCCCTCCACGCTATCAGCCTGTGTTGCTCCGCCGCCCAGCATTGCTCTCGGCCACGCCTCTCCGCCAGTCCTCAGCACCGCCTGCAGATCCAGCGCCTTAGTGAACCATCTCTCCCGCCTCGTTTCTGCCCTCTGACCACCTTCAAGTGCGCTCCGCGCCGCCCGCGTGGTCCTGGCCCGCTTGATCCTGCGCCCGTCACCCTCCGCCAAAAAGGTGTTCAGCTTTTCCCGCTGCTCCTCGCGGCCGAGATCGTACTGCACGATGGCACGGACGTAAGGAGCGAGATCTGCCGTAACCACTGAGAGTGGGCCGTCGAAAGCTGATAGCAGAAGGCCTGGGTAAGTCGAGACTGCGGAGTCTGGTGCGGAGGAGATGGCGTCGAAGACGGCGAAGTCGTTCCGGGTTAGTGTGGCGGCACAGTAGTCTTTGCTGGTAGGGTCTGTGGTGGTGGATGGGCGAGATTGAGTCATTGGTGCCGTCCCGCCCGAATATGCGCAGACAGAGGCAACCACAAGCTGCATACTCATGTCCACGTGATCTAACCGCTCATCTCCTTGCTTGAGCTGCATCCCCTCGATGTAGTTTCCATGGGCTTTCTCCGGCAGCTTGGGCATGGTAGTGTCCAGCGGTGCAGTCTCGGGAAGTCCAACGCTGGTGAACGCATCGACTGCGCTCATCGCCTCTGCATACTGTGCATGCTCTTTCAGCGACGAGGGTACGTATACGACCGAGTCGAGTGGATTCTCCCCGTACTGCTGCCATGCGTACATCTTCTCCTCCGCCTGACCCAGCCCTGCGGGCAGCGCTCCGGTGCTCTCTATGAAAGTGCCATCGCTAACGACTCTGAGCCTCTGACCTTGCGCATTGACGTCCGAGCCGGGTGGGTATCGCTGTAGTATCCAGCCCAAGCCGCCCTTCGCGTCGCCAACAGCCATCTGACACCAGAAGTCAAGTTCCGTGATGAAAGCTCTGAGATCATGATGCTTAGCTTCGTATATATTAGTCACGGGGGCTCTTCGTAGAAGGTGACCTTCAGCAGCTGCCAGGAGAATCATATAATCCGTGGCCAGGTCGACAGGTGGTGGCGAGAAACGTAGGATAGCATGAAGCTTCATTGCTTGGAACGGCACGAGATCCTCGTCGTTGCACGTCAATATGAAAGGTCGCTTCGACGTGCGGATGAGGTTAAGCACGGTGTCCCAGAATCCCTTGTCCTCCTTGAAGAGCACATCCACTTCTTCGAGGAGGATCAGCGACTGTTGCTGATGTTTGGGCGGCTTGCGGACGGCGTGTTCGCCTCCTTGAAGCACCGTCGCCTTCGCCTGCGCATTGGCCCTCGCTTTAGGTGCGCCGGTCTTGGGCTTGAAAAACGAAGCCATCTTGCCCTGTCTGCCACTAACGAGATCTCGTTCGAAGGCTTCGTCAAGCTTTGCCGTCTTCTTCATTTCTTCCTCCGCGCTTGACATCTCGCCCACCCCGTCGGCAGCGCCATGATGTTTGACGAGATGATTCTCAGTCATGTCACCGACTTTGTCAAGCACGTCTTTGCCACTTCGACGCTCGGATGAGCTGATCTCAAAGACCTTGAATCCCAACTCCTTTGCCACAGCGTAGGCGGCCGCCGTCTTGCCACAGCCGGCGGGGCCTGAGAGCAGGACGGCATTGCCACATCTAGCGCCATCTGCCGCGATCTGCACGACTGACCTCTGTGCTTTCGAGGGACCTGCTAAGGGCGTCGCATCGTCATACGCGAAGAGTTCGTCCATATTACGGACGTCCTCGTCGCTCTCTACAAGAAAGCCATCCATGTCATCTTCCTTCCGTCGTTTCTTCTTTGGCGGCTTCACGCCCGCTTTCTCGGTGACTCTGGGATGCTGTGGGCCGCCGGTGCTCTCGACAGAAGTCACAACGAGCGAAGTGAGCCAGTCCTTGAGTACCTTCATCTCCTTCTGCGGCTGCAAGACTTGCGCTGCAGTGTCGGGAGCGTATTTCTGCGCCCAGCCTGTGTTCTCGCCACGGAGTTCATCGAAGGCTGAGAGAGTGCGTGGTATGGTGTCCCAAAGATGTTGCAGTCCTAGATGGACGTGCGAGTCCGAAGCACTTGGCAGGTATCGCATCTCGTCGGCATCGTCTTGAAACGTGACCGAGAGTTCTCGAGCGATACGCTGGCGCAGTTCAAGCCCCGTGATCAACCGTCGCTCTGGAAGGCGTAAGCCGTTGGGTGGATCGTGGAAGCCATCCGGCCGAAGCTTCCTTTCTTTTTCCGGCATCATGCTGGCATCCAACCGTGTCAATACACACTCTTCTGGTGATAAGTGCACTTCTGCAGCCTTCCTCTTGCGAATGCTGCTCGGCAGAGCTGTCATGGTGGTAGCAGTCGGTGCCTTGTTCTCTTGCATACCACGAACATGTGCCTCTCCTTTGCCTGGCCACGGTGGTTCTCGAGCCCCAGGGTGCTTGACCATCAAGCGATCCTTGAGCAAAGCAGAGCCAAATGTATGCGAGACCTCGGGCACAACGACCCGATCACTCAACACCTGCATTCTCAGCTTCCCCGGTGTGGTCGCCGTCGTCTTCCGCGGAGATGAGATTGTCATTGGCGCAGACATCTCTTTGCACTTCCCAGTAAAGAATGGATGCGCTGCGGCCTTAGGCTTTTTCGGCGTGCGTGGCTTCCGGGATGACGGCTTCTGCTCCACCACTGGGACATGAACGTGATCCTCGCCGGAAAGTATGCGTTCGATCTTGTCGCCCATTGCTTCCAAACGCGATATATCGTGCCAATATGGAAGCACAACGACCAGACGCGCAGGTCCTTTGGGCTTGCGCGGACGCCCTCGCCGTCTTGGTCCTTCCGGTTCTGCTTCGTCGTCCGGCCTGCCCTTTTTGATAGGTGAGCTGAACTTGCCGTGTGCATTGAGTCTCAGCACCTTTTTGGTTGGCGTTTTTGACTCAACCGCTTCAACCTCGGCGTCGCCGTTGTTCCCAGGCTCAGAGAATGGCCGTCGAGGCGGCGACGAAGGAGGTATGACCACCATTGGCGAGCTTGCTCTCCTTGATTCAGACGGCTCCTGGGCATCACTGAGGGGACCGTTCACTTCTGAGGTCGAGTTGGCGACTTCTCGTGTTTGCTTTAATTCCGGCGGTGCCACCAGCTGGCTTGGTCGCTTCCGCTTTCGCGTTGGTGCTCCGGCGATAGAGTCAGGCGCGGCAAGATTGGGAGCTTCGACAATTGTGTTGTCGTCTGCTAGCGGAGTGAGGACCTTCGAGTTCACGATCTCTTGTAGCGTCTTCTGCTTCTTGACCTCCTCTGAAGCCTTCGGCTTTCTGCTGCGTCTGCCTGAAGGGATGTCTTCATACGCACCATCGTGTTGAGGTAGCCCATGCCATTCAGCAGGCCCGCCAGCCGTCTCATTGTCGGGAACCCCATTGGTGCGTTTAAAGAAAGGGTGGAGTGTGCCGCCATCGCCATTCATCGCGGGTAAGACCGTCGCTGCCGCCATTCACGGCATCCCTATGATTCTGATGGCGAGCGGGTGGTGAGCGCACGCAGAGCTAGGTCCAGATGGCGGTGAACGAGGTGCACGTTCCAAAGCGCCCGTCCGCACTTTAGGAAGACGTGACGTGCACGCGCGACGCGTGCCTCGGCCAGATCCGAGATCTTATCTCATCTCCTGACCGTGCCAAGACCTGGCGATCTCTGAATGGAACTTTTCCAACTGCTCCGACAACACCGCGCGGAACAGCAATACATTTGGCCATGGCCATACAGAAGAAGAACGCCAAGGCGCGTCTGGACAAGTACTACTACCTCGCCAAAGAGAAAGGCTACCGCGCCCGTGCCGCCTTTAAGCTCATCCAACTCAACAAGAAGTACTCGTTCCTGCAGTCCTCACGATGCCTGATCGATCTCTGCGCCGCGCCCGGCAGCTGGCTGCAGGTCGCGGCCGAGACGATGCCGGCAAAGAGTCTGATTGTAGGCGTTGACCTGGCGGCCATCAAGCCTATCCCGAAGACGATCACGTTCCAGGGCGACATCACGACGGAGAAGTGCCGAAGCACGATTCGAGGCTACGTGAAGACGATGAAGGCCGATGCGGTGATACATGACGGTGCGCCTAACGTGGGAACTGCCTGGGTGCAAGACGCCTTCAGCCAGAACGAGCTGGTGCTATCGTCCTTGAAGCTGGCGACGGAATTCCTGGCGCCGAATGGTGTCTTCGTGACCAAAGTCTTCCGAAGCAAAGACAGTGCGAAATTGGAGTGGATCTTCAAGCAGCTCTTTGCCAAGGTGGAGCAGACGAAGCCGCCCTCCTCCCGCAATGTCAGTGCCGAGACATTCTACGTGTGTCGAGGCTACAAGGCCCCGGCACACCTGGATCCTCGGTTCTTGGATCCCAAATATGCCTTCGCAGAGGTGGAGGATGCAGCACCGAACAACGAGGCCAAAGTCTTCAACCCGGAGAAGAAGAAGAGGAAGCGTGATGGCTACGAGGAGGGTGACTGGACACAATTCCACGAAGCGCCCGCTTCCGAGTTTGTGCAGACACAAGATCCCATCAAAATGCTGGGCAGCCTCAACAAGCTGCACTTCCGCCAGGAAAGTAATGGTGATATTGCGCAAGCTGCATTGGACAAGCTACCCGAAACGACGGAAGAAATTCGAATCTGCTGCGCTGACCTAAAAGTCCTTGGCCGCAAAGAGTTCAAGCTTCTCCTGCGCTGGCGTCTCAAAGCTCGCGACCGGTTCGGCTTCAGGCAGAAGAAGTCAACAGATCCTGTGACATCCTCCACGACTACGACAGCGGTCGGAGCTGCCGACGACGCAGCCGCTGAAGGAGCCGTGGGCGAGGAGGTCGCGGTAGTCTCGTCCATGAGCGAGGAAATGAAATTGCAAGAAGAGATTGCGCAGATGCAGGAGGGCGTCACCAAGGCCAAGCGGAAGGAGCGCCGGAAGGATAATGAGAGGAAGCAAAAGGAGATCACACGGATGCAAATGGATATTGTGACTCCGAAAGACATCGGTGTTGATGCTGCGGGCATCGCGGGCGACGAGGGGACGTTCCGACTCCGCGATGTTGACAAGGCCGGTATTGCGAGGCAGATCACTCGTGGTCGCATGGTCATGGAAGCTGAGAAAGCGAAAGCTGAGGAAAGCGACGGCGAGCTCGATGAGGACGAAGATGGAGACTTGCTTGAGACGGAGCTTGACGCGATGTATGAGCAATACCAGGAGCGGAAGGAGGACCGCGATACCAAAGCCAAGGCGAAGCGCATCAGGAAGCAGGCGCATGGGGAAGACGAGGAAGAGTTCGAGGGGTTCGATGGCAAGGATGATGACGGCGCGGAGACAGATGCGAGCAGTGACGCGGAGCTGATGGAGGACGTAGATTCTGACTCAGAGATCGAGATCTCAGAACGTGGCCACGGTGCACCAGGCTTGCTCACTGAGCTGAAAGGCACAGAGGACGTTGGGAAGGGCGGCTTGAGCGGCAGGGCGGCCAGCTTCTTCCAGCAGGACATTTTCAAGGATCTATGTGGTCTGGGCGTGGAGGCGGATGAAGAGGACGACGATGTGGAGATGGAGCTGGCTCGTGACAGCGGCGTTGATGTTGGATCCGCATCTTCTGCATCGCCTGATCTGAAGGCCGCGCAAGTTGAGCCCGTCGAGTCCTCTGACACAGAAGATGAAGAGGAGGATGACGTGGCACCAGCAGAAGACGACGACGCGAGCGATATCGAGGAAGTGCAGGTCGCTGCTGAGGATGATGATGAAGACTGGGAGGAAGGTACCCAGCGCACCGAAGCGGTGGAACGCGAGGGTCGTCCCAACATCGACATCATCACAGCCGAAGCCATGACCCTCGCCCACGCCCTCGCCACCGGCAAAGTGACACGCCAGCAGCTCGAAGACGACAATTTCAACGCGCACTCCCACCGCGACGTCGATGGCCTGCCCGAGTGGTTCCTCGATGATGAGGGCAAGCACTCCCGTCGGCAACGCCCCATCTCCGCCGAAGCGGCCAAGGCGATCAAAGAGAAGCAGCGTGCTCTCAATGCCCGACCAATCAAGAAGGTCCGTGAAGCCAAAGCACGCAAGACTTTCCGCGCCGCGAGACGATTGGAGAAGCTGAAGAAGAAGAGCGAGGGGCTGATGGATGAGGCCGGCGGCGTCGGCGGCATGAGCGAGAGGGACAAGGCTGGGGAGGTCAGCAAGCTGATGGCGAAGGCGCGAGGCGGGAAGGGCGGGAAGAAGAAGCCGCCGGTCAAGGTCGTCAAGGCTGGGGGGCAGAACAAGGGGGCTGGGAGACCTAGGGGTGTGAAGGGTAAGTATAAGATGGTTGATTCTCGGTTGAAGAAGGACGTCAGGGGTGAGAAGAGGGCGGCGAAGAAGCGGAAGTGAGGCGGGTAGCCGGGAGAATGGTTTTATAGCGGTGCGCAATTAGCTGTTCACCAGCGACCGCTCGCACTGCCGTGGATACCTGGTTGATCAGGAGCGTCTGCACAGTGAGGATGCATTCCTCTGATCTCATTGGTTCGGCGAATCCCGAAGCTAGTGATAGTATGGATTTGGTGAGCATTCGTGGGCCTCCCTGAGCTGTGATCACAGCTACGGGACGCGGAGGTGCCAACATTGATGTCGTTCACCGATCCCACGTGCCTCCACCGCATCAAAGCACTAATTGCTCCGAACAAATAACCCTGGGTAGCTACTGGACATCCGTGGCACGAAGAGTACAACATCAAAAACCTTGCCATACGGTAGAGCTTTACAGCAGCTACTTCACAGAACGGACCTTTTCAAGCTCGTGACCCTCATCATTTCACGAGCCTGGTCTAATGCGGCTTCTCCGACCCTCCTGGATGGATACAGGCGGCCTGCCCGTCTTTCAGATCAAGCGGCGCCCACTCCGCGGCCCCCAGGGCCCCGAGCTCCGGCGTGGATGCTCTCTTGACTCCGGCCCGATATGCTCGCAGGGCTTTGCATCTTGTTCTCCTTATCGCGCAAGCTTCTCCAAGCGGTTCTCCATTCATCTCACCGCGGTAGCGAAGGATGGGTGACGTCATGCTGGATGATCTTGCGTCCGTGTCCGGCTCCTCATTCTGCTTCAGCCTGTGTCCGTGCCGAGTCTGACAATCGGATTGACGCATCGCAATTCGTTCCGAGATCAATCGAAGTCAAAGTCGAAACTCTCGTTGCCATTCGCGGACCCTCCCTGCCTATTACCTCCACCGGAGAATTCAGCAGTGTCGAAGTCGGCGAAGCTCATGATCTCGTCAAAGCCCGCACCTCCATGGACTGCGCCAGCCTCGCCGCCTTGTCCATCCTCGACCATTGGCGCATCTGTCGCAAAGAGCGCGTTGAAGTCTGGCTCCTCGGTCTCCGCCCCTGCCGGCTGGGTGTTGGCATAGTCCTGCAAGCCCGGTAGAAGAGCAGAGATGCTGTCGTCAGTGTCCATAGTGTCTTGCCCAGCGGTGCCGTCAAGTGCCTGCGTGAAAGTGCCAAACTCGAAGTCCCCCGCGAAGTCCGTGCTCTCCTCGTTCGTGCCAGTGCCAGTACCGGTGGCAGGTCCAGTACCAGGGTTCGTGGTGGTCCCGGCGGCACTGCCGCCTGCGGAGGCTGGATCATTGAACAGCGATTCCAGATCTTGTCCTTCACTCACAGTGGCGGTGTCAGGTGGCTTATTGTCGTCACTATCCTGGTGGGCCGCGGTCGAAGTCGCGCCCTCGGCCGCTATGTCCATGGAGGTGTCGACTTTGAGCATCGGCTCTGATAGCTTCGAGCCTGTGTCCATATCCGCATTGGCTAGCACAGAGGCTTCATCTTTCGAGGTGGGGGATGAAGCATCCTTCTGGTCAGGTTGAATAGCGTCGATCTCGGGCTTGATGGACACGCTCTCTACCTGTGGCTCCTCACGCTCCTCAGAATGAGCAGGTTTGAGGTCCTGCACCTGGACTGCATCGTCGGCCTCGGCCTTGACAGGCTTGATGTCTATCACAGGTGAACCAGGCGCTATAGCTGTGCTAGTCGGCGATTGGACTGCAGCAGCCTCGTCGAGCTGAACTGTCGTCTGCGGATCTGATGCGTCCTGGCCGGGCTGCTGCCGACATACCGCGAGGCCGCGCCGCATCACCACCTTTGCCATTTGCTGTGATGGTCAGCGCATACTCGGGTCAGGTGCAGAGTCGCTACGTACCAGTTCCTCTTCTAAGCTGTCTAGAGCATCATGGAAGCTGCTGATCGACTTCGGCAAGCTCCGCTTCAGTTGAGTGGCTCGCGCGGCGGTGGCAGACCGGCTGCCCTTGTTTGCTGCCTTGAAGAGATGGCCAATGCTCTCGAGCTGGGACACATCAGCAATAGTCGCCTGCGGAAAGACATGTCAGAAGCCTACAGCGCGATTGACCTCGTTCTGCAGTTGATCCAAGGCCTGGCTATGCTCGACAGATGCCATGTTTCTTGTCGAGAAGCTGCGGGCAATCACCGCGCTGGCGAGACTCGCAAGCCTTGACAACAATGGCTGGTGCTTCCGAACGTCGCCTTCCTGACTCACCACACAGCAGTAGTGACCACACCTTCGAGCGAGCTACATGTACGGTCACGAGGCAGCGGTGGATCCCCGGGGGGCCAAAGCATCCTGAAGCCGCCGGGTCACTAGCGCGGTTTCAGCGCTGACTAAGGCCTGCTCGGTGCCCCAGAGAGTGTGTTTCATCTCACCCACCTCCCACCGCGCTGCCGTCTCCTTCACGTCTCGCTGCAAGTCCGCGCTCTCCTCCATCGTCCTTTCCTCGAATCCATCCGGCATCTCCTTTGTACACACCTCTCCTTGCTTGCTCACCCCGCGAAGCTCTTCTCGCGACATCCGTCTTCGCGTTCTCCCGCACGACCGTGCTTCCTCGTTTCGCACAGATATCGCCGCTTTCCCCGGGCGCTTCCCCGACACATCACCGCGGCACTCTCTCGGCCACCCGCTGCTCGAACACTCCGAGACGGCCTACATCGGATCGGACGCGGTCTACACGCGGCGGCGAGTGCCCAAGGCAAGCTATCATCGCGTGTCTCTTTGTGGGTTCAGCTCCCGCCGTCAGCTCCCCTCGCAACACCCTAATGCTTGTCGCAGCTCACGCGGAGCTTTCCAACCTCACTCTCGCCTACTTTCCGCCTGTCTCTCCTATCCTACCTCTCCTCGCTCTCACCATGGCAGACACTGCCGCCTCCGCACCCTCGTCGCTGCCGATGCCCGTGACCCACATCATGGGGCCGGATGGCTTCGGCAACGGCACGCCCACCAATATGCCGCCGCCTTCGCTGCCACCGATCAGCATCCCCCAGAACAACAACAACGTCATGGCGGCGCTCAGCGCGCTTCCCCCGAGCAGTGCCATCATGTCGCCGCTCAGCGCCAACGCACTGGGTGAGCAGGCTGCGCAGGCCAGGCGCGCGGCTCCGGAGCCCAACAAGAGAGCGTTGTATGTCGGCGGACTGGACCCGAGGGTCACGGAAGACGTGTTGAAGCAGATCTTCGAGACGACAGGTCACGTGCAAAGCGTCAAGATCATCCCGGACAAGAATGTGAGTCGTCACCGCTATCGTGTCACGCACCTTTCTGCGACATCATGCCTAGCGCGTCCCATGACGTGCGCACGCAAGCTGTCTCGCGACGCGCTTGCGTGGAGCAGCAAACAGGCGGACGAGCAAGCTGACAAGCCAGCAGTTCCAATCTAAAGGCTACAACTACGGTTTCGTGGAGTACGACGACCCGCAGTGTGCTGAACGCGCGATGCAGACTCTCAACGGCAGACGCGTTCATCAGCAGGAGATCCGCGTCAACTGGGCCTACCAGTCAAACACCACGTCGAAGGAAGATACTAGTAATCACTTCCACATCTTCGTGGGTGACCTCTCCAACGAAGTCAACGATGAAGTTCTGCTCCAAGCATTCTCCGCCTTTGGTGCCGTGTCCGAAGCCCGAGTCATGTGGGACATGAAGACCGGACGCTCTCGCGGCTATGGCTTCGTGGCTTTCCGTGACCGCGCTGAGGCGGAAAAGGCCCTCAGCTCCATGGACGGCGAGTGGCTCGGATCCCGCGCAATCCGCTGCAACTGGGCCAACCAGAAGGGTCAGCCATCCTTCACGCAACAGCAGGCTCTCGTGCAAATGGGCATGACTCCAACCACGCCTTACGGACATCACACGTTCCCGACTCAGGGCGCCCAGTCCTTCGAGATGGTTGCGCAGCAGACCCCACAATGGCAGACGACTTGCTACGTCGGCAACCTGACGCCTTACACCACCCAGAACGATATCGTGCCACTATTCCAGAACTTTGGCTATGTCACCGAATCACGCTTCCAGTCCGACCGCGGCTTTGCTTTCGTCAAGATGGACACGCACGAGAACGCGGCAATGGCCATCTGTCAGCTCAGTGGGTACAATGTCAACGGCCGACCACTGAAGTGCAGCTGGGGCAAGGACCGCCCTCCCACTGGCGGGCTCGAAGGCTTCTCGCCTGCGCCACCCATCCAGACACCGCAGTCAGCATACCCGCCCACACAGGCATTCTTCCCACAGTACGGGCAGCCAGCGCCAATGTCTCCACAAGGTAAGCTCGGTGCCCCTCACCCACATGTACTATCACTGACACGTTCCAGTCCCCACTCCAGGTGGTCAGCAGTTCGGCCAGCATCCCAGTCCCGGCAGCTGGGCCAACCCGCAAATGCCGCCGCAGAGCATGCATCCATCCCCAGGTAGCTGGCCTGTGACAGGCATGTCCCAGAGCGCGGGCGGCTATGGCGGACCTCCACACACACCAGGTGGCTATGTGCCGCACCTCCAGACTCCTCAATCTGCTCCCTTCAGTCGCCCGTACGTTTACCAAGGCTGATGGCATGACTGTTAGCGCGCAAGAAAGTCAAGATTGAGCATGATGAGGGTGTGAGCGTTGAAGCGCAGCTGGTGGAGGCTATCTGCTACTGGTGCGGGAGGAGGCATGAGAAGCCATGGCTCTGCGACGCGCGGCAGTCTGGCACGGTGCCACTCTACGCGGAGGAGGCCCTAGACGATCGAACCAGGCGGATGGAGACGGGTGTGGAATGATGGGATGAGCGAGGTTGGATAATTGGGAAATTGGTGGCGGCGGCAGCGGCGGCGGCGGCAGACTATGGTGACGACTGAACGCTCCCCGGGCCGAAGCGGTTATGTCTGGTAGACAGTGAGATCTGATCCCAACTCCCCAGTCCACTTCGCGCGGTTCATCGCAGCCCTATTTCCGGGGGTTACTCGGCGAAGGCCCGGCTTGCTGGCCCACCAGTGTCCGACGGGAGCTCGTCTCCTGTCGTCTGTGCTACAGGACGACAAGTAGCAGGAGAGTCTAGTCGGTCACCAGAGCAGCCTCATGCGGAAGGTTTGCAGCTCCGTTCACTCAACCATCACTCGCACTGCACTGCCTGTGCAAGGCCTACTGTGGCAGAGATCCTGTGAAGTAGATGTTGATAGGGTGGACGGCTGCACGTCGTGCAATCCCGAAAATGCAAGCCGTGATGCTCCCTCCATAGCCGAGGAGTCAAGCTGCTTGCCAGGCATACGGCCAAAGACTCGTCCGGTCTAGAGGAATGTCTACTCCACATCAAGTCAGATCTCGGCATTGATGGCCGAGGCGGACAAGCGGTGTGGAGCCGTGAGGTTTGGTTTTCGCAAATTGTCCACACAGATTGGTCCTGGTAGTTTGGGCGACCTCTGCTCTAGCTATTGTATTGCGGATGGGTATGTGACTTCGGGTAAGGCGGGTGGGGGGGAGGGGGCTGTTGTAAGGCAGGACGCGGCGTCGCGTGCTGAGACTCGCGACTGGGAGGCGGTGACTATGTGGCCAACACAGCACGCTGATATCAAGTGTTGCGTGCCCAATAGCCTTGTAAAGCGGCATGTGATGTCCGAAGTGGCCTTCACGTCTGCGCCCAAGGTGTCATCCCAGTCGCAGCCAATGACCGTTCATGCTGCGAACCGCTGCTCCGGCAGTCTTCATGCCACCTTGATTAGCCATCTGACGGGGTGCCGGCATCCGTAGGCATTTTGACGAGAGGGTGCGGTGCAGCATGAGAGTGCACCGAAGGATATTCGTCTGTAGCCGTGCGTCTGAGGTTGCAAATTAGCAGTGCTTTAGCGCGCTCGGACAGAGCCGTTGTCTTGGCAGCGACTCAGCCCGATCACCCCGTCCGAAGATAGACTCGTCTTTCTAAGCTGGCTGGCGCATCTGGCGTGTGCTCAGCCCACCGCCACGATCCTGACATGCGGTATGGTGAATCTGAAGGAGTAAGCACTAGCACGCTCGGCACACCATCTCGTCTCGCTTCTTGTCCACTGCTGCACAGTCTGGGACAAGGCGCCGCGCCGCCCACGCTGCCAGCCTTTCTCTCTGCTCGACTAATCCTTGGCAACTGGCCTACCGGCGTCCCCATGCTGGCAGTGCACCCCGGCCTTTTACTCGTCCCAAGCAATTGGGCCCGTGATGAGTCGAGCAGCGGGCTGTTGGCTGTCAGGGTCGTATCACTATAAGGCCTCACCCCACCCATCCTACGCATCTCACTCCTCCAGTATCACAACACAAAAGCCCCAGTCAACATCAGCCGATTTCCTTTGTACTCTCTCACTCATTCAATTCACGTTCACTTGCAACTACAGACGAAGCACAAGCACCTTTCTCTGCCCAATCAACCGACCAAACAACACCACACCTCCTACCCACAATTACACGACACACACAAGATGCCTTCCATCAGCACCATCGCCGTGGCCTCCCTCTTCGCTCTCAGCGCCTTCGCTCGCCCTAGCGTCGAGAAGCGCCACGGCTATGGCTACTGCCTGAGCAAGAACGAGGCTCAGCAGGTCGCCACGAACTACGGCAATCTCATCGCTGGCTACACCGACGAGCTTGCTGTTGCCGCTCTTGACCCCCAGTTCACCGACTACAGCGAGTCCGTCAACAGTCTCATCAAGGACTGCCCGCAAGGTTCGGCCGCCATGCAAGCGGTCGCCGCGAAGCTGCCGCTGTTGGGTCCCAGCTTCACCAACCGTACTGCGTTCCAGGAGGGTCAGGGCCAGCAGGCCCCGATCAACTTCTACCAGCTCAACATGTGGCACTCCTGCGACACCGTCATCATCCGCTGGGAGACCACCAACACGGCCAACATCACCGGTGTGCGACCCGTCGTCGGCCTGATCTCCATGGAGACCACCAAGGCGCCCGAGGGCAACGAGTTCCCGTACTACATCGCCACCGTCTACTCCGAGTTCGACGCCGCGGCATGGCTGAAGAACATCGTGGAGGCCGGCTTCTGCGGCACCCCCGCGACCGCGAACTCCACCGGCGAGGCAAGCGGACCCATCGTACCGCTGTCGTCCTCCGCCCCGGCCCAGCCGTCCGCCACCCTGTATCGCTAAACACTCTCCGGAAGTCAGTCTTTGATGTCTTACGGTTGATCTGATGGACATGTGGCATGCGCGAGGGACGTACACAATCCCTGCAGCAGCGTGCGTTGTATATGAGGGTACATCTTTTGGGGGGAAGCGAGGCGTTGGGATGGCTGCTTGCTTCGGCTGGGCTGAACCACATATGTATTTAAGGCGAAAAATCTTCTAGCAATCTTCCGTCTTGGACAGCATGCTCAACCTTTTCGTACTGGACATGCGAGTGCTCTTGCTCAATGTTTTGGCTGTCTACCGCGATCACATCGGCCCGAGCTTCATGTCGTTTGCAGCCGAAGGCGCCACTATGCCTCATCGACATGCTCTCGTCTCTTTTGACATGTTCGGGGTGAGTTGGGAGATCGACCCGGGTACAAGCGGATGGACGTATTGACATCAGCCCGGGCATCTTCCTGACAGCAAGTGGCGGCGTCCAATGATGTCGAAGCCGCACTGACGGACAGGCCGCTCAGGGCGAAGTCTGGCTGTGATTTGCCGCTCTGCCTCGCTAGCACTTGCAGCAGCATCCGCTTGGTCGTCCGCCCGAGCACGCACGCGTCCGTCTTCTTTATCTGGCAGCCTCAGTAGGAAAGGATAGTGTCGGCCTTGCTGTCACTGGTCGAGTGGTTGCATGCTCCCATGCAAGGCCAGCGCACGACACCCCGCTTCGTCTCCGCGAGCAGCTGGCCGAGCTGCCGTCCTGTCGGAGACCCTTCATCGTGCTTGCAGCGGGCCTCGGTGGATGGCATACGCTGTCGTAGACGCGGTGCGTGCGAAGACATGGCAGCAAGTGCGACTAGATCCACGCCGGCGGAATACCGGCATGAACTTGCGCGCACAACTGCGTGGGTCGCTCAGGGAGCAAGAAGCTTATAACCACGACGGACGAACACCCAGATCCTGCAGATCTGAGACAGTTGCTCGTCTCCTCGTCAAGTCCCCAAGCGAGAGCGCTCGAGCGGGACAATAATGGGGCGCAGCATGGAGAATCACCTCCTCTCCTTCGCTACACCTTCATTCGCCATATCGACTCCCGGTGTGACCGACCATTGGGGACTCTCAAGCTCGGTCTGACGGTTACACGGCGTCCAAGTGCGTGTGGTCGCCATCAAACCCTGATTGACCGTGGTCGGCCTCGCGACACGGGCGGCGTAGGAGCGTGGCTTCGGCTCAGCTGATGCTCATGCACATGCAGCAGCATTGCTTGGCGTTTGCCTTCGCGGCCGCCTACATCCATTGGAGCCTCGACACACCTACGCCCGGCTGCGGCCTTTGACTCACGATTGCGAAAGCTTCGTCTCGCTTGCAGGGGAGCAGCTTGCGGCGGCGAAGCTCGCGAGGGAGGTTTGTCGACGTCCGAACCAGTCCAGACCAGGGCGTTGTGAAGGCAACCAGCAAGACACCCCCTTGACACTACTCTCATACACGCCCTGCCTACTACTGATGAGCCGCGAGCAGCCTACATACATGCTGCCCTAGCTCCCCGCCTCCTGATCTTCATCTTATCTTCCTTTCCCTCGCTGTCCCAGCCATTGAGTTCTCTCCCCTGTGCGTGAAGGCCAGTCAAGCCTTGCCACCGCACATCTATTGACGGCTTCGAGCTACTTGGAGACTTGAGTGCCACAGATATGTCGCAGTATCCGATGCCGCCTCCGCCTGTAGGCTTCCAATCGGCCCATAACGACGCCTGGCCAGGTGCTGGCGCGTCGCCCATCGGATATGAAGACCCTCTGGGTCCACCGAGTGACCCCTTCGCCATCTACCCGGACGAATCAAACCAGCTGAAGACCAACAAGAAGAACAAAGACAAGTCCAAGTATGCAAGCAACGAACAGTCCTATGTAAGCTACAAAGGATATAACCTCAAGAAAGCCGACCCCAGGCCGGGACAGACGTCCACCTGGTCGCGCGTCGGAATGCGTGAGCTCCCATACGACGACCAGAAATTGTCGTCAATCGTCCGGCGACCACGCGCGAGGTCAGGACCCGGCTGTGATTTCAACGATCTCAGCTCGAACCAGCAGGGCGTCATCAACCGCCTGCTGGAGCAGCACAACCTCTTTGAGAAGCACAGCAATGCCAGCTGGGTGTTGGCCGACGTTCAGCGCTGGGGCATTCGCCACTGGGCCACTGGCAGGATGACTGAGACCAAGCTGGTCCAGGTCATCCTGAAGCACCAAGACCAGGTTCCGCTCAAGTCCACGGAGCGGAGATCCGCGAAACCCGTGAGTTACTATGCATTCGGCGAGATAATTGATCTGGCCGAGCCGCTTGTCTTGGGCAAAGACAAGGATGGCGCGAGGACGAAGAAGAGCAAGAAGCAGCAGCGGCAGTTCGATGATGACCTACGACCAGTCGCCGAGGTTTACGATCCCGTCGGTGGTAATTGGGACCAACGCGAGCCGGTGCACAATGTTCGCGCCGACCAACGCGACTTTCCACCGCAACAGCAGCAGTACCCGCCTTACGATGACCCGATCCAGCGTATGGTCCAGCCGCTGCCCGAGCCTGTACACTACGCCCAGCATGAGACCAACCAAATGCCTTTGCAGGGGCCACCTCACTACCCTCCTCCGCAGGCGTTCCCCGTCTATGGCTCAAACCCGTTCCAGCCCAACGCCGACATCATGCCGCCCGATCCAATGGACCAGCCACTCTGGCCTGGCGACCATGGCCTCCCCCATGCAAGGATCCCGATACCTGTGCCCGAGGCCCCAAAGCGCTCCATGAGCGCGCGCCGACTGCGCAAAGTGGAAAACAATCTTGCACGCTTGCAGACAGACTTTGACAACCTGGACCTGGGCAGTGGCGAGTCAAGCGAGGGCCAGCGAGACCGCGACTCGGTGTGGAGCGATCCGCGGACTGCCGGTACGAGGACGCCAATGTCAACACCGCCGATGTCCGAAGACTTGTTCCCCTCGGGACTTGATGGCCGCCGACGAAGCAAGGAATGGGAGACCGGGAGGCGGCCGAGGCGGTACCGCGACGAGCGCAAATACCGTGACGGCCATGTCGAAGTGCGAGCGCACTCGACTTATCGACCCCGTCGCGAGATCGAGTACGAGTCACGATCACCGCGTCGCGAAGTCCGATGTATCCGCGAGCACGAGCGAGAGCGGGAGCAGCAGTACTCGCCCGCCCGCGAGCGCGAGCCGGTCTACTCCCCCACGCGCGATAGGGAGCGGCAGTACTCGCCCGCACGAGCACGCGATTCCCGTCCAGCCTTCGACCCCAGCTACGAGACCTCCCGCCCGCCCAAGCTCCACCGCGCGCAGACTTACGACGATCACCCACTGGCGCGGGTCGTGGAGAAGCCTCGCTACCTCGCAGACCCCCCTGCGCCGCTGCAGCGCCGCTTGACCGATTTCCCGATGGACGGGCGCGACCTCGCCGACTTCAACGAGCAGCATCGCGCCGGAAAGCGGCGCGACTCGGCGGTGGATGGGGTGTACTCACTGGAGAGGGAGCGCGAGTACGTCGCTTCGAGGTCGGGTCGCGGTGGAGCGGAGGAGCAGCGTCACGGGCGGCAGCGGAGTGCGGTGGAGGCATCGAGTGCGTATTGGTTGTGATGGGCAAAATCGACAGCAAGACCGAGCTGGGCCGCGCGATCCGCAGAATGGATGGACCGCATTGATTTGACGAGCGTACGATACCCGCGACGAGTCTCATTCTTGCTCTAGCTATCGTTACGGCCTAAGTTGAAAGCGTGCTTCCTCTTCTCGCAGGTCGATGTATTCTAGCTATATCGTCTTCGAGAGCACAGTCCGCTCACAAGAACCACCTAGCCACCCAATACTACGCTGCAATGGTGAGATAAGGGATACAAAAGGCCCAAGACTAGTAATCAAGTCCCACCTAAGGACTCTCACTGGCCTTCGGTTCCTTCTCCAAGATCTTCTCCACAACCTTCTCCGGCTCGTGCGCCCTCTCTCCCTCCTTTTCCGGCTCGCGGACCCTCTCCCTCTCCTTCGACACCTCACGTCCCTTCTCCCTCTCCTTCGACGGCGCACGCCCCTTCTCCCTCTCCTTGCCACCCTCCCGCTCGCGTTCCCGACTCCGCTCCCTCGGCCGCTCGCGACTCCGGCTCCTCTCCCGCCTCGCCCTCGGCTTCTCCCCACCATCATCCGCCCGCCCCCCACCGGGCATGTACCGATCGATGTTGGTGTCACGCCTGCGGCGCTCCACATCCCTCTCATCGTCGTCCCGGCGCCTCACTGGTCGATCCCTCTCATCGTCATCTCTGCGGCGGACCGGCCTGTCGTCCTCCCTCCGTCGCGCAGGACGATCCTCATCATCACGGCGCCGGGCAGGGCGCTCGTCTTCCGTCCGTCTGCGCGTCGAGACCGCGCCACCACCACCGCCCGCAGCGCCGCCGGGTACATATCTATCGATGCCTGGCGGGCTGCGACTCCTCTCCCTCCGTCTCGGCAGACTGTCATCCCGCCTCCTCTCGCGCTCCCTCTCCCTCTCCTGGAACCGCGGCGGAGACCTCGACCGCGAGTCCTCCCGATACCGCCCACGCTTAGGCGGGGGCGACCTCGACTCCCGTCTGGCGGCAGGCCGATACGAATGCCCATTCGACTCCCTCGAGCGGCTCCTTGCGCGCTTGCTCGGCTCAACGACCTCGCCTTCCTCGCCACCACGACTAGCATCGCGCTCACGAAGAGGCCGCTGCCGGGCTTTCCACGCGGTACGCTCGGCGCTGATGTCACGGTACAAGGACTCGCGCTTACCGTGAGTATCGCGGCGGGAGTTCCGACGGTCGTCGTCCGGTGGTGAGACTTCGCGACGGCGGCCGTAGGATGACCTGGCGGGTGATGGTGAGCGAGCGCGAGTGGGGCGACGGTAGCTGTCGCTGTCCCTGGCGGACGCAACGGCTTTGGCGTCCGTCCCGCGCGGTCCAGTAGGGACGATGGTTGATTTGTCGCCTTTGCGGAGTGTCATGCTCGTCGGCATGAGACCCTGTGCGCGCATCTCGTCCCGGTACACGCTACCCCTCGGCGCTTGGTGCTTCTGCAGCCGAGACGGGGGCTCCATGCTCTCACTCCGCTCCAACTCCGGCCGCTTCCCTTTCTCCGCCATCTCCTTTCCCTCGCGCAGCAACAGATCCAGCGCCTCTTCCTCCAGCCGCTTCTGCTCGCGTTCCGCCTTCTCCCGCGCCTTCCGCTCGTGCTCCTCTTTGGCTGCCCGCTCCCGCTCCTCCGCCTCCTTCTTCGCCTTCTCCCGCTCCTCGTTGAACTTGGTGATCCGGTCGCGCTCCTTCTGCTTCTCGGCCGCCTTCCAAGCCTCGCGCTCTGCCCGGCGCGTCTGCTCCCGTTGTAGGCGCTCCGTCTCCAGCATCAGCTCCTGCTGCTTCTTCTTCAGCCCGTCGAGCTCCTTTCGCTTCCGCTCCTGCGCCTCCTGCTTCTTGCGCAGCCGTTCCGTCTCCACATGCTTCTTCGCGCGTTCTTTACGCCGCTTGTCTGATTCTGCAGCGTAGGCATCGTCGGTCTTGCTACCTAGCCGGAACTCCTCGTCCGCGGCCTGCTCACCAATCTCCTTCCGACGAATGTCGCGAAGAGCCCGCTCGGCGCTGAGCAGGTACTGATCGATGTACGCGTCGATGTCCGCGTCCGTCCGCTTGTAGACGTCGCTCCGCGCGGCCGCGCCTTCCAACAGTGGCGCACCCATGCGGCGGTCGGGCTTGAGGTACTTGACGGGGTCGCGGTCGATCTCGGTGGTGGTGAAGGCGCGCAGGGCGGCCTCGAACATGCCACGCTGCGCGCTCTCGTTGTACTGCTGGAAGGCCTTCTTGCGCAGCGCGTCGAAGTCGCCCTTGCGCTTGAAGGTGTGCAGCAGGGCGTCGATGGAGGCGCGCTGGGCGGAGGAGAGGGGGAGGTCGGAGATCTTGGGCTTCTTGCGCGCCGGCAGCTCGAAGTCGTCGGCGCGAGACATCGCGGTGTTGGCCGCCGCTGCTGCGGCCATCGTGTCGCGCTTCGTGTATCCCGATGGCCGGACCATCGTCGAGAGATTCGTCCCACGCTTTGGCCGAGAAGAGACAAGTGCAAAAGTTGTGGACAGCACGGACAAGCTGGGCAGCTTCAACACGGGGACGACGGGCTCGTGCGGCGGTCACCATTCACTTGACCACGCTCGCGTGACTACGACGGCACACAGTGAGCGCATGTACATGCACTGCTACCTACCTATACTCCCAAGCACACCGGCGCGGTTCGCTCAGCGGACATAACCACCGTCATGGTCCACAAGATGCTCTTCTGGTCCGGCTTCGGTACGTGATCACCCTCCCACATACACATACTCTTCAGCCTAACATGATACATCCCAGGCCTCGCCGTCCGCTTCTGGCAGCTCGGCATCGAGATGCGACCCTTCCACAGCCAGCCGTGGGTATACCCCATCTACGCCAGCCTGGGCGCCGGCGTGGGCTATTGGTTGCAGGGCGTCGAGGAGAACCAGATGCGCTACCTGACAGAGACCCGCGACAGACTGTTGGAGAAGCGGCGACGGCGTGCGGCGAGGGGCATCGACGGGAATGTGGGGACAGAGTACCAGCGGGAGCAGGAGGGCCTGTTTGCGAGTCCGCGGGCGGTGGTGGAGAAGGCATAGACTGTACCGCAGGGGGGGGTGGAGAGGGCAGCGGCGGCGCAGCGAAGCATCCTGCTATGGAGGGGCCAAAGGCTGTGGTCCTACAGGTGGTTTGGCGCCTGCCGATGGGGTCACTTGCGACTACTGATCGAGAGGCCCCATAAACCGCATGGAGAAGTGCTCTCCAGGACACGGCAGTCACCTTGCCACGCACAAGCCTTGCTGCACTCTCTGCTGGTGCCAAGGGAGGGATTAGTGGCGGCATTCATGACTTCGATGAGTGCTATAGCTTGGCACATGTATATAAAGCTCGAATCCAAGCCCAAACACCCGAACACTTGCCCACCCATCATGTCGTGATTCACTGTCCCCTTGGGCTGCTCATCATCGAGCTCGCCTGTACCCAGCAAATGCACAAACATCATGTCTCAGCAGAAGGGGTGGCATGACACGCGAACAACCTCAGAACCCAGCTTCGTCCTTCCCCTGCTGTTGACCCCAGCACGCAGCGGCATCGTGGTCTTCTCCGGCGGCACCGCGGCCAACAGCCTGGTGGACGTCTTTGATGGCGTGCGCGAGGCGAACCACAGCACCCTCAGCTACGTGATCCCAGTCAGCGATAATGGCGGCTCGTCAAGCGAGCTGATCCGCGTCTTTGGCGGGCCCGGTATCTATCAACACACCACGACACGATGGGAGCTTGTAGCTGATCTGATGAAGGCATCGGCGACATACGCTCACGCCTCGTCCGCCTCATCCCGGAAGACGGCGAGGAAGCGACGGCCATCAAGCACTTCTTCAATTACCGCCTGCCGAAGGACTACGGACCCGCGAGGAGCGAATGGCTGGACATACTCGAGTCGAATCATTCTCTCTGGACGGGCATCTCCTCGCCGAAGAAGGAGCTCGTCAGGAGCATCCTGAACTCCATCAACGTGGAGATGCTCAAGCGTCTGCGCCCTACGAGCAGATTCGACTTCTCGGGAGCCAGCATCGGGAATCTTTTCTTGACTGGGGCGAGACTGTTTACGGGCAGCTTCGAGGCGGCCATCTACCTATTTTCCAGCGTGTGCGGCGTGCCGTCGAACGTGGCTGTACTACCCGTCATCAACACGAATTTCGCCCACCACATCGCGGCCGGGTTGGTAGACGGCACAGTCATCACCGGACAGAATAACATCAGCCACCCCAGCGCACCGACCAACGCAGTCCCGGGCGAGCAGCCCCTCTCACCCGGCCGCCGCATCTGGAAAGAAGCAGACGAGAACGAGGACGCCAACGGCCCCGGCACTCTCCCCAGCCTCCGCAAACCCGCCCTCGCCGTCTCCAAGGACGACGAGGAGGACCTCCCCACGCGAATTGAGCGGCTCTGGTACATCAACCCGTACGGCCAACAAATCACCATCCCCGCGAACCCGCGCGTCCTGCACACGCTGAACCACGCCTCCTGCATCATCTACAGCATCGGCTCCCTCTTCACCTCCATCATTCCCGCCCTCGTCCTGCGAGGCGTGGGCGAGGCCGTCGCGTCCCCACTCATCAAGAGCAAGATTCTCATCCTGAATGGCACGTCTGACCGCGAAACCGGGCCCTCCTCCCACCCCATGACGGCCCTCGACTTCGTGGCCGCCATCGCCAATGCGTGCTGCGAGTCCCGCGACTTGCCCCGTCCAAGCATGGACAGCTACTGGCAGTACGTGACGCACGTCGTGTATCTGGACACCGCTTCCTCGCCTCAAGTGGACAAGGACGCGTTCAATGCGGCGGGAGTCGAGACGATGAGGTTATATGGGAGGAAGGATGGGAGAGGCAAAGGGGGAAGGTACGATGCGAAGGCGTTGGGGCAGGGGTTGGAGGTGATTTGCGGGAGGAAGGATTTGAAGGGGGACAAGACGCGGAGAAATACTCTCGTTGGGTGAGCTTTGGGCTGCGGAGAGGAGAGCGCGCCGACACCACTGTCTGAATGTACGTTGCACGACTCACCTCATGCGCTGTATTCACCCAACGATTGCGACCCCCAAACGTCAACCCCCAACCCCGCAGCGTCATCAAGCTTTCGCCCTGCAGCAAGCCACGAGATATATGAGCAGCGAAGAACACAACGCGCACGAGCACTCTTCGTTCAAGGTCAGCAGCTCGCCATGACTTCCAAACCATACAACGTCGCCATTGTCGGCTATGGCATGTCCGCAAAAGTCTTCCACATCCCACTGGTCCAAGCCCTCCCATCCGAATTCAAGCTCTACGGCATCGTCCAACGCTCGCCCAAGGCAGACGACGATGTGCGGAAGGACCACCCGGATATCAAGCACTGGCACTCCGTCGACGCTGTCTACAGCGACCCAGCCGTCGACGTCGTCGTGCTGACGACCATCCCGGAAACCCACCACGAGATGTGCAAAGCAGCGCTCGAAGCCGGCAAACACGTCGTCTGCGAGAAGCCCTTCGTCCCCACCGCCAGCGAAGCCGATGACCTCCTCGCGATCGCGCAGAAAAGCGGCAAGCTCCTGACCGTCTACCAGAACCGGCGCTGGGACTCCGACTACCTCACCCTCCGCCAAGTCATGGCCGAAGGCGTGCTAGGCGAGATCGTCGAATTCGAAGTCCACTACGATCGCCACCGACCGGACCGGCCGCCCGCGACCTGGAAGACGGTCGAGGCGCCGGGCCACGGGAGCATCTTCGACCTGGGCACGCACAAGATCGACCAGGTCTACCACACCTTCGGCATGCCGGCGAAGGTGACCGGGTTCATCACGACGCAACGCCGGAACCCGCCTGAGGATGGCGCGCACGACAGCCACACCCTGATCCTGCAGTACCCGGCGCGCAATCTGATGGTCACGGTCAAGGCGGCGATTGTCAGTCCCGAGGCCGAGCAGCTGCACTTCTGGGTCCGCGGGACCGAGGGCAGTTTCAGGAAGTTCGGTGTCGATGTCCAGGAGGACCAGCTGAAGGCTGGGATGAAGCCGGGCGATGAGGGGTTCGGCATCGAGTCTGAGAGCGCGTTCGGGACTGTCACAACGATGACGGATGGGAAGCCAGTGCGGAAGACGTATGAGACGGTGAGCCCGCCGCCGACGTACGTCGAGTTCTACCGCCTGTTCGGCAAGGCGCTGAAAGGGGAGGGGGAGGTGCCTGTGCAGCCGCAGGACGCAAGAGATTGCCTGAGAATCATCGAGGCGGCTTTCCTGAGCTCCAGAGAAGGGCGGACAGTGGATCTGTGAGGAGGATGCGGCACGCAGAGCGACGCTGCCCAGGTCGGCAAGCGGCTCGCGTGTAGCTCGCTGTAGTAGAGGGTGACGAACAAGTCTTGACAAATGTTTGCTGTCTCGTCAATGTACATTAACTCTACAGCTATGCGTACATTTACAAACGCAGTCCATCCATATGCGATGCTTGCTCACCTATCCAAAGTTGTAGTATGCCTCTCTGCGCCTGATCCAAATGCCGCACTCCGCATCGCGGATGTGCAAGGCTCGCCAGCCGTCGCTTAAAGTACAGCAAAGAGGCTCCAAAACGGCCTCACGGAAGGTAGAATGCAGCCCCAGTGCCGGTCGAGGAATCGTATGCAAGAGCGCCGGATGGCGCAGCGGCAGAAGTCGTGTTGTATGCTGTCCCATTCATCGTACTATTCGTCGAGGTGCCGTTGATGTAAGTGCCATTGATACCGGCGTATGTGTAGTTGCCAGCATCCGTCGCATTCGGCATCATGGCGATCGTATGCAGAATCAGCACCTCGGTGACCGGCTGCACATACTGCGTGAGGACCTCGTTGTGGACCTCCAGAACGACGACTTGCGCATACCCTGCCAGTAGCGCACATCGCATCAGCACACGTGTGCAAGGTAGGGTGCTGCTAACGATGCTTCAGATGCGTATCCGGCCCGCAATACCAGTCTCCATAGGCTCTTGCCTCTTGCCATGCTTCGTCAAGGTACCATAGCCGATACTGCCTTTGGCGGCAGTGGGTAATTGGTCAGGCACATCGGCGAAGGTCTGGGTGTAGACGACGGAGATGTACGTCGTGGAGCTGAGGATGGTGCTTTGGAACCATTGTGTTGTTGCGATGGGGTACTGTTGAGGGTTGATGGTGGCGGCCGGGTCGACGACAACGGCGCCTTGGCGGGGGCTGTAGGGAGAGGGTGGATCAGTTAGCAGATCCGATGGAAGAGAGGCCAGTGGGCACTCACTCAAGATGTGGTCGCGCCTCCGCTTCTACCAGCTCTGGCGCAGGCGTTGCGATTGGTGATGCGGTAATGGCCGCGGCCGCCGGCTCTCGGACCGCGTGGGCCAGACCGTTGCTGGCGGCGCAAAGGGCTGCCAGAAGGCAGGAGAGGGTGGTGCACTTCATTGTGGTGGTGGTGGTGGTGTATGGGCGGGAACAGGTTGTACTGGAAGTCGTCGGTATATCGGAGAGCAGTCGTAGTATGTACAAGTCGCGACAGAGTCGGGCTCGGTGCCAAAACGGGGGTGTCTAAGTTGGACGGTCAGCCCGTGTCGTGTCTTGGGTGGCTTTGCGGCCGGCTGGTGGTCAGCTTACGCACCAGCGCCGGGCTGCCTGATTCTGCAGAAGTCTCAGACTTCAATGTAGCGAGCGTCTGTGTGTTGGACAATGATCTTGCTGTCGGCGGATGGCTTCCAAGTCGTGTTGTGCAGTGCGCGTCCCAGAATACACCGGCTGCAGGCACGTCTCCAGCTCAACCGGCTCGTGGGTGCAGATGCAGAAAGTGGGATTGGGGTGCAGGTGGTGGCGTGTCGCGGGATGTCGTGGGCGAGGGTGGAAGTCGCAGGTCGCTGAGCAGTATCGCTCGTTGTCGAAGGTAGGGAGCGTCGAGTGTGTACAGAAAGTCGCAGAGGCCGTCGGAAGCGAATGTATGCGCAGTTGAGACGAACGCGCAATCATCGAGAATCGAGGAGGCAAGACGGAGACCCGTCGACCTGCATAATTCCCCGATCAGGGCGCGTCTCGTGATTCGCCAGCCTTTCAACCTCCCGAAAGTGGCTCCAGCCGGCTATATCTTTTCGCTGAGCGAGTCAGTCCGATATTACATGCACAGACGCCCCAGCCCACCCTTCCTTGCCACCGACCTTGCTGGCGCCGCGGTGGTCGCCAAGCCCGCCCTAGCCGACCCCTTGTAGTTGATGCCCGCTGGGTTGGCTGCATCCTGCTTCATCCATCCGCCCTCGGCATCGAGAAGGAGGAACGGGAAGGCGGGGTCAAACGAGCTGGACGGGGACCTGCCATCTCTTTCCTCGCCACAGTAGTGACTCCCATGCAATTCCGTACACATACTTCGTAGCTTCCGCTCGAAACCACGTATACGCTTCCAGGACGAGTCCAAGCAGCCACAGCGTCAAGGACCAGCACCACCACATCTCACCGTCGACAAGACCCACAGCAATGGCTCCCGCACCCGTCCTCGCCCTGGCAGGCTCGCACCCCCTGTTGGGCCCCCTCGTCGGCCTCGCCTCCTGGACCTTCGTGATGGAGGCCTGGATGTACGCCTATCGCATCCCGGCTCTGTCCAAGCACCAGATCGACACCTCGCCCAATATGACCACGGCGAGCATGAACGAGAAGATCCCGCGTGCGTTGCAGTTCCCCGCCGACAACTACAACCACCTGATGGAGCAGCCGACCGTCTTCTACGCCGTCGCGCTCGCTCTGGATCGGCTCGGCGTCCAGGACGATGTGACCGTGGGGTTGGCGTGGACGTACTTGGGGCTGAGAGTGGTGCATTCGCTCGTGCAGGCTCTCCGCAACCCGATCATGATTCGCTTCCAGATCTTCTTGTGCAGTTCGGCGACACTATTGGGGCTGACGGTGCAGGCTGCGAGGGCGTTGATGTGAGGGGGATGTATTTGGGACTGGAATGCAGACGACCCCTTCGGCAAGTGTCTCGATCAGCAATGCATGAGCTACTCAAAAACTATCACGGCCTTCTTTATCTTCCCAGAGTACGCATCAGGCGCTTGGTCAAGCCGAATCAGACTCATGTCCTTCTCGTAGGTGCCGCAAGCTGACCAGATTGGAACGCCGGCGCGAGCTCCCTCAACACCTCACCCATTGCCTCTTGCGACTGCCACGCAGTGTTGCATCCGACGATCGAGATCTGCCTCCTGTACAGGCTCAAGATATCCAGCCCCAGCTCCGTCCCACCTTGCCGCGGAGCAGTGATCGTCACCAGCCGGCCATTGAAACCGAGAACGTCAAACGCGGCTTTGGTCAGCTTGAAGTCGCCCACCGTGTCAAAGACGATGTCCGGTCCTTTGCCATTCGTCATCAACATAACTCGCTTGAGCTCCGGATCAGCCGTCGAGTCAATGTCGGCGCCATGCCGGCCTACACTAATCGTCTTGCAGCCCTTCATCTTCGCGATCTCCATCGCCGCCGAGCCCACAGAGCCCGTGGCACCTAGCACCATCACCACATCCTCTGGTGTCGCGTGAGCGCGCAACAGCGCCAAGTGAGCTGTCGTCCAGGGCGTGCCCAGACTGGCCGCCTGCGGGAAGCTGAGGTTACTGGGCATCTCGGCCACTGCGCCCTCCGGTACTACGGCATATTTTGCTTGCGCACCGTCTCTGGTGAAGGAAAAGGCGTTGCCTGATGTGCCGAACACCTCCCCGCCTTGCCAATCTGGAGAGCCGCTTTCGACTATGCCGGCAAAGTCCTTGCCCAACGTTCTCGGAAACGAGGTCATGCCAAAGCCGCCTTTCGAGTTGAGGATGTCCGCTGGTTGGACGGATGAAGCGCAGACCTTGATGAGCAGCTCGCCAGGTTCAGGAGACGGCTTGGGAATCTCCTCAATCGTTAGAGTAGGTGGCAAGGAGCCGCTGGCCTCCTTGGTCATACGTAAGGCCTTCATAGCGCGTGTTGAGTGGTCGATATTTTGCGATGTTGTACAGCTTGAGTGCGACAAACAGGTATGAGCAGCTGGAGACTATGTACCCACCTCGTCCCAGTCTTTCCAAATATACAAAGGCTGCTGTCAGACTAGACT
>JAWDJV010000204.1:0-29198 GCA_033119285.1 Teratosphaeriaceae sp. CCFEE 6253 | reverse complement strand
ACTGTTTCAGCATCCAGTCCTAGTGCTGAACCTCATCGTCGGTAGAGTTCGTACCGTCAGCCCTCTGACCGGGGGCGCGGCCGAGGCTGCAGTAGTGGACGCGGAGTGGGTAAATTGCACGGCCTGGCAAGTAAGTGGAGTGGGCAGCGATTGGCTGCTGACGCCGATTAATCGGCTCCAGCATTCGATGGGGACGAGTAATAATAGGCGATGACCCCAGGTAATCCACCGCGGGCCATGATGATCAAGCTGATGGTGTTGGTATACATTATATTGATGATGATGGCGCTCAACAGCTTTCGAGGTTGCGCTTGCGGTGTGTCGTGCGGAGAGAATTGGCAACATCCTGGTTCCCGTCGAAACTCTCCCCATGATGCCCACGAGGTCTCCGTCCCCGTCACCGAGACAACCGCGGAGCCTAATCTGACGACGCTCGATACGTCGCCTCGTCATTGCTCACGACGTCGACCCGGTACAACGCCCTACCCACTCGCTCGTACAGAACGTCAGTGCCTCCAGACCAATACCCGGAGAACAGCCATGCCCTCATCAGAAGGAGATACAGTATCCTCGGAAGCTAACGGGCCTCGCTACCGGCCCTCGAAGTGTCGTCCCGCCTGCGTGCCGATGGCTGGCGGCCCGCATTGCAGCATGGTCACGGGCACGGGCACTGTCGTCGTCCTACCCGTCGACTGGCTGCTGCTAACCCCCATATCCGGTCCTATTGCTCTCAGATCAAATAGGCCACTACGCCGAGACAAGCTGTGCGACGGGCTAACCCCCACGGAGCGCGACGCAACGAGCGCGTACGGATGGCCATTAGCTCTCGCACTGCAGCAACTCGCTTGCAGACCGGGGTAGCTCGAGAGCTTTTTCGCCTTGCCTATGCACCTCAGGAAGATCTTCTGCAGCAGCGGCATCCGTCCCCAAGCTGCTTCGTGGAGGTGATGTCTTGAATGACAGCTCTGCTCGCCTCACTGGGCGCGACTACCGGACGACATGGCGGCTATCACCCAGAGTGGTAGCACCGAAGACTGTCTCGGCTTCATGACGCTGGTGTGCCTCGAACTGGACGGCCGCGCGCATCGTTCTCGGCGAGCATGAGCCGCAGGTATTCCACTGCACATCCCATGACTCTGCCTCGCAATCCGCAGATCATACGTTTAAGTAGGCTCGGCCCGGAGAACGAGGTGTCCCGTGACGCGCAGCGCTGGCATTCTAGCTTGCGTACATGTATCCAGCGCTCCGGGAATGACCCTGAACGCGACCCACACTCGACATAAAGTCGGACGCAACCTGTGGACCTCGAAGATCACCCTGCGGTCCGCCTCGTCGCGGGGTTCGGCAGGCGTATCTGGTACATCCCAACCTCTCCATCGCAATGCTAGACGATGAATGCGCCCGTCGATTAGCATAAGCGGAATTCGATCCTCGCCGACAGCTCGTGCGGTCGATTCACGCTCGGCACTCATATTGACTCCCCGTCTGTCCTAAAGCTTTGATGTGTGAGGAGCCATCAGCTGTATGACTTCGGGCGCTGCGGACGTAGGCGCACGCTGATTACCACCCACGCCCTGTGCTGACTTGAATAGACATGACCGGTCGTCTCTCGCGTGCGGCAAATTAGCGCACCGATCTGCTCCAACCGATCAGTATGCATGGATATCTGCTGGAGTCGCAACTGCGCGACGCAGCTGCCATGATATAAGCGACGGCACAGCTTGACGTTGATATGTCCGTCTGAATACCGAAACCAAGCGTCCAAGAGACGCAGAGACCCCGCACACACGAGCTTCAACTCCGATGACTGCTCTCCAATTGTCCGTCTTCGGTGCAAACATCGAATGCCTCTGTCACAGTCAAGGTCGGCAACGCGCAAAGGCGCAGCGATGCACCATACAGCGATGGCATCGTGATCATTGCCCGACCTGGGACGAGTGGGGCCGCGATCCGAGAACCTCCGGATCAATACAAGGTTGGACATATCCACAACTTGCCTTGTTCCACCCGAAAGACGAGCGATCGATCGATTGAATATCTCATCAAAAGGTGAAGTCTCGTGGATTGTCGACTGATGCGAGAAGATGCTGCCGACATCGGTAGTTCACACACATCGGCAGTGCGGGGATCGAGATAAGGATCGACCGGGGTCTGTGAGATGCCGCAGACTGCAGCGGTGTCGATACGGCGTGGTATTGTGAGTCTTCCAGAGTGTATTGCTCCACTTCCATCGATTGAACATCCGGACCGAACACCGACTTTGCTCAGGCCGCGGAATCGCAGCCATGGGTAACGCGAAGTACGACGGTGCCGTCAGCGAGGACACTATCGAATCGCGTCCCTCCAATATACCAATCTCGGACGAGAAAAGGGAAGCCCACGAGGTCTTCAAGTTCACCGAGGATGGTGTCGATTTTCGGACCGTCAGCTGGCAGCGCGCCACGGTCATCTTCCTCAAGATCCAATTCGCCATGAGCATTCTGAGTGTGCCGGGAGCAATGGCAGTGTTGGGTGCGGTCGGAGGGGCCCTTTCGATCGTTGGCTGGGATGCACTGAACACCTGTACGTGATTGCTAATACGTCGGTCTCCCGGGATCTCGCCGGCGACCCGCCATGTTGCCTGCTTGATGTTCATACCGACGCTCTGACGATGTGGGGGACTGATTTCGAGCATCCACAGACACCGCAGTCATCTTGGGAGACTACCGCAACCGCCACGCCGAATGTCACACATTAGCAGACATGTGCGCCCGGCTTTGGGGCCGCGCTGGACGAGAGCTCGTGACTGCGCAACTGCTCATCGGCCAGGTCCTCATAACGGCCGGCGGCATCGTCAGTGTATCGACCGCCTTCAACGCGCTTTCCGAGCACGGAGCCTGTTCGGTCTGGTTCGGCTTCGTAGCCGCGGCCCTGATCACCGGCTTCTCGTCCATCCGAACCATCTCTCGTCTCGGACTGCTAACCTGGATCGGCTTCTCCACTTTCTTCATCGCCGTATTCATCTTCACGGTCGCAGTGAGTCAACGCCGTCGGCCCGCGGCCGCGCCGCAGACCGGCGACTTTGATCTGGGATGGACGGCCATCGCGTATCCGGGCTTCGTCGCAGGCATCACGGCGAGCGCCAACCTCTTCATCTTCAGCAGCGGCTCGTCGATGTACCTTCCCGTCATCTCGGAGATGCGACGGCCGGGCGACTACCGGAAGGCTGCAATCGTGACGGGGGTCCTGGTGCTCGCCATGTATCTGTCTTTCTCCCTAGTCATCTACCGATACTGCGGCATCTGGATTGCGACGCCTGCGTTCGGTAGCGCTGGTACTTTGTTTAAGAAGATTTCTTATGGGGTTGCGCTTCCAGGACTGGTACGTGTCGATAATAGGGATCTCCTGAAGTGACTGAGTAACATCGCTAATCCTGTGAACGATCAATTCCAGGTGATAGGTGTGGGGATCTACTCTCAGTAAGTCTCTACACCGGATCTAAAAGTCTTGACGGAGCTGACCACTGACGCTTACACCTGTAGTGTCGCGGCCAAGCTCTTGTTTGTCCGCATCCTAAGGGACACGCATCACCTCCAGGAGAACACTGCGGTGCATTGGGGCACGTGGCTCGGCATCAACCTGCTCCTCGGCGCGGTCAGCTTCATCATCTCACAAGCCGTCCCCATACTCAACTACCTGCTCGGCCTGGCTGGATCATTGTGCTTCGCTCCCTTCAGCTTGATCTACCCAGCTCTGCTCTGGATGCATGATTATCGATCGTATCGATCCGGATCAGGCATACAGAAGGCCATGTATGGGTTTCACGCCTTGATTGTTCTCGTTGGGCTGTTCATGGTCGTCGGTGGCACGTACGTATAGGCGTTCATCGGCTATGATTGGCCAGGAGCTAAGATGGTGCTAGGTACGGCGTTGCGGTATCGATAAAGCAGGCCTATGCGAGCGGCATGATCGGCAAAGCATTCGACTGCGCAGATAACTCGGGCTCTTGAGCTGCTCGAGCAGGCGGCGCGGTATACTGGCCATCGCTCCAGACTTCGTAAAGTCGGCGCATTGGTTGTATTGGCATCTTGCACGCCGCTTGAGGTGGCGAGTCAATCGAGGGCATGTCTCTCCCTCAACTCGATCAATTGAAGAGCGTAAGTGTGCCTTGCGTGTGTCACGCAATCTCCACCCTCTGCCACTTCACATCCACCCCCTTCAACCCCTCACCATCCATCGCGCCATGCACATACGCCTCGCCGATGAGCCGATACCTTCCCTCGGCACCAGGACGAAGAAGAAAGGGCGTACCAGCCCCTCGCAGGATCCACACCTGATCGCCGGCCTCCATCTCGACAGCACTAGTGCACAGATACCCTTGTCTGGTGATTCCCAGCACCCGAACGTCGGCTTTCACGCGGCGGCTGGATGCGAAGAGAGTGGCGCTCGACTCGCGGGAGTCAAGATCTTCCAGCACCGAGAAAGGCAGCGGTGATTCGGACCGGTACGACTCGCTCCATTTCGCTCTCAGCCAAGTGACTTCCTCCGGATGCGGAAGCTCATCATTGGGTAAGCCCAGTGCTGCGACCTCTGCCAGCCACGGAAGCACAATCTCTTCTAGCGAAGCGGGCTCGGCACTCAGGGATGCAAGGAGCTTAGCAAGCCGGACCTGTAGCCAGTAGCGGAAGTGTAATGACCATGTGCCCAGAGCAGGGTACTCCTGCAGAGCCGTGTTGGCCATGAGCGTGCGCCAGAACGCCTCCACCATTGGCTGTCCGGTAAATGGGTAGACCGTGCTGCGGCGCAGGAGCAGTCGAAGGATATAGAGGTACTTCAAGGCGTCGCAGGACTCAGAGTCATCGATGTCCATGCCGGGATCCGCGAAGCGGTGCATATCTTCCATGACGACGTCGAGGAGGACGCCGTCGACGGCGAGGATGTCCGAGTCTTGCGATGGGTAGATGGTGAGGGAGGTGTCTCCCGCAGCCGTGAAGGACTCCGGCTTGTACAGCGGATGAATCGAGTTTGGGACCGGAGGCCACGAGAAGTCCGGGACCCACGACGGGAGTCTCAGCTTCGCAGACTCATCGTCACATGCTGACTGCGCGCACCCAAGTAGTTGCAGGTTCCCGTTCAGATTAATCAGCGCTCGCGTAGCCATGACGTAGACGTCGCGGACACTGCTCGTATAGTCGGGGACGATCAAGTCACGGACGCTTTGATCCGCGCAACCGAGTATACCGTAGATGTAGTCTCTCGGATCAGTAGCATTCCTGTGCTTCCGGATGAGTTGACCGATGCAAGCCTGCACAGCTCGTGCGTCCAGTGGGCCGTCTTCCTGGTATCGCTCACGGTAATAGAAGACAGAGAGATCTGGCTCACGAAGACTGTGCGGCTCCCAGCCTTCCGATGTGAACTGAGAGCCCCATCGGCTGGACGAGAGGAATTGCAGGATGTCGTACAATTCATCGAGGTGCAACTCGGTATCACCTTGAATCAGACGCAGTCTGCTGGATATGACGGCTTCCTGGAACGTCCAGACGCGGGCAAACCAGTTGTAGGACATCAAGCGCGCTACTGCTTGCCACTCATGCTCATGGACAAACGGCACACCCAGCTTCTGGTAGGACTCGGGATCTCTGTGGTGGCCTACTTGGGCCGCCTTGTAGGCTTCGTACTTGCCGTCGGGCCGATCAATTTGATGGAAGTTGTGCAGGAAGCCGAGATTGGATACAATGTCTCCACGATCGGGTCCGAGCCAGACCATCGTGGAGGAGGCCTCGCGGAAGATGCGGTGCATTTGAGCCACTTGGCTGCTTCGCTCGACGGTGTCGGATTGGTTGATGCACAGTGCATCGACCCAGAGGTAATGGCTTCTGTCGGTGGCCGGACTTGGAGAGAACCGTTGTAAAGCGGCTCGGAGATTCTGTGTCACGGACACACGATGATCGTTACAGAGTATTGCGGTTGGCTCGTCCGAGTTTGAGTTGGAGGCATCCCGAAATGGAGGTCCCCACGTATACGAGAGGCAGTCATAAGGAGGGACTTCGCCTGTGGTGTTGTCGAACACGGACAGTGCACAGCTAGGCGTGCCATCCTCCAGCACTGGGTGCAGGCGGATCAAGCGCATGCTGGTCAAGGTGGGTAGTCGTAGAAGCTCGGAACGGTAGTCCAGATGGTGCATCTTACTGGCATTTGTTGTGCCATTGTCGCTCATCGGTCAATGACCGTCGGGTCTTGCCGAGAAAGTGAATGTCGTTCGCATTGAGAAGGCACGGTCTCGGGCCGACGTCGGCAATGACGTGCTGGGCAGGATTGGGGATCGCGATGTTGAACCACAACTCTGCTGCAAGACGCAATGCAGCCACTGCGACGACCGGTGGTGACTCAAGTCGTTCGCATCGCAGCCTCAAGAGGCCAGACACCCTCATCGTCACACCGCTGCCGGCCCGACCATCCCAACCCTACTGCACCCAGCAGACGGTGCTTCACGGTCTCGACGATGAGACAGGATCCCTTCAAGCCGGCGGCGCGAGTCGCCGGGCAACGACAAGATGTCTGGACGATCGTCAACGAGGCCGCGACGGCGTCGCCAGTGCAGCCGATTGTCAACATGGGGCAAGGCTTCTTCGGGTACAACCCGCCAGACTTCGTACTCGATGCCGCAAGAGATGCATTGAGCAAGGTGGAATGCAACCAGTACAGCCCTACGAAGGTGCACGATCCTTACTCGAAGGGATGAAGTCTAGCTAATGGCATTCAGTAGGGTCGGCCGCGATTGAAGAAGGCTATAGCGGAGGCGTACTCGCCTTTCTTCCGCCGGAAATTGGACCCAGATAAGGAAGTCACCATCACCACAGGCGCAAATGAGGGCATGCTCTCAGCCTTCATGGCCTTCCTGGAGCAAGGCGACGAAGTCATAGTCTTCGAGCCTTTCTTCGACCAGTACATCTCCAACATCGAGATGCCCGGCGGCAAAGTCGTCTACGTCCCGCTCCACCCGCCCAAAGATGGCGCGACCAAGACCACCTCCGCCGGCGAGTGGAGCCTGGATATGCAAGCGCTCGAGGCGGCGATCACGGACAAGACCCGCATGATCGTCCTCAACTCCCCGCATAACCCCATCGGCAAAGTCTTCACGAAGGACGAGATGCAAGCCATAGGCGATCTGTGCGTCAAGCACAACATCATCATCCTCTCGGACGAAGTCTACGATCGCCTGTACTATGTCCCCTTCACACGCATGGCGACGCTCTCCCCGCAGATCGCGGATCTCACGCTCACCGTCGGCAGCGGCGGCAAGAACTTCTACGCCACCGGCTGGCGAGTAGGCTGGCTCATTGGACCGGAGCACATGATCAAGTACGTCTCGGCGGCGCATACGCGGATTTGCTATAGTTCGGTCTCGCCTCTGCAAGAAGCTACAGCCGTGGCTTTCGAGCAAGCCGACCCGCATAATTTCTGGGAGGAGAGCAAGACCGAGATGAAAGGCAAAGTCGACCGATTCACCGCTGTCTTCGACGAGCTGGGCCTGCCGTACTCGGAGCCGGAGGGCGGGTACTTTGTGCTCGTCAACCTGGCCAAGGTGAAGTTGCCCGAGGACTACGACTTCCCGCCGCATGTTGCGAATAGGCCAAGGGACTTCAAGCTCAGCTGGTTCTGCATCATGGAGCTGGGCGTGGCGGCTATCCCGCCTACCGAGTTCTTCACGGAAGAGAATGCGCATATCGTGGAGGACTGGTTGAGGTTCGCAGTGTGCAAGAACGATGACGTGCTCGAGAGCGCGAAGGAGAGGCTGAGAGGGCTGAAGAAATACATCAAGTGATGTGGCCGGCCACTGACCTGGGTCCAAGTCGACACGGACGGTCTGGAGCAAGCCTCGTGAGTGAAGCCTGATGGCCATGAGCTCTGTAGACGAGGCTGAGGCGGGATGGACATGTTCGCAGAGGTGTCGGCATTGCGGCCCTGCTCAGTATAGCCCTACAAGGTCGATACCGTCAGTAAGCGGCAAATGGCACTCTACGGCCACGCCACACGGATGGGCCAGCCCATACCCGTTGCATTGTCCACCCCACTGTCCACACAGCTCTGGTGCGCCTGCATAGTGGCACGAGTTTGACAGATCTATCACCATCTGGCTGGAGACGATGTGACGGTGGTGGCCCTCAACTAGGTGTGTACATGGGACCAGTGTCACTGTGACACACGAGTGCATTTCTCTCAAGGTGATCGGAGAGACACGGTCGGTCATTGTATGTATGTGCTGTAGATGACGGGACCTGTAGTGAGGGCAACATTCGTACGTATGGGGAGTCCGTGCGTCATGCAGTGTTCACCACACTCATTATGACTCTAGCAGAGCCGTGCTGCGTTAGCAGACCTGATTTAGGATTATAGCCAGCCAGCCCACGTCCATTCAGGGTATCTCATAGCCTCGTATTCGCGGATCCCATGAACACCCGTCTCGTCACCGCAACGCCCATCCCGTACCCAATCAAACATGTGCTCCCAGCTCCCTCACTGCCCCTGGAACCCATGCCCCATCAACATACTATTCCACTCCGCCCCGCCAAACAGATCCTGGATATTGATATTCCCATAACCCTGCCCCTGCCCCTGCCCCTGCTGCATCCACTGCTGATCCCCAGCCCCCATCTGCATAGCATTCGCGGCCGTCTGCGCATTCATCGCCGCCTGCCCGCCACTAGTGAAGCCCTGCATCCCGTTCGGGAACCCCATGGCGTGCGCCTGCGCCTGCTGGTGCTGCAGGCGCTGCTGGTGCTGCCTTTGCTCGATATAAGGCGGCAGCGCGAAGAACTGCGCCTCGATGTTATCGTCGGCCGCGCCGCCCCGGCCGCGGGACGTCGGGCGCTGGATCATGGAAGGGTGCTGGGGCGCGCCGCTGAAGGCTTGCGGGAACGCGCCGTGCGTCTTCGCGTACTGCTGGTTGTTCTCGAAGGTCGTGAGCGGCTGGTTCGGGTAGCCCAGCGGCTCGTCCGCGGTCGGGAACATCATCGCCGAGAGGTCGGGCAGGGCCGGGTTGGCGAAGGTCTGCGGCATGGTGTACTGCTGCATGGCGGTCCCGCCCATGCCCGGATCGTTCCACTGCCCGAACGCGCTGGCGTCGAACGCATTGCTCGTGGGCGTCTGGGCGCCGTACGACGAGGCCCCGGAGCGAGACCACGTCGCTTCCAATGAGCTGGGCGACTCGACCGTCGGCAGATTCGACCCGTGCTTGGGGAAGGTACTCGCTCTCCTCACGGAACCTATGGGCGCGCCGGAGCCGTGGACGACGACCGAGACATCCGGATGGCTCCTCGCCGCCCGCGGGTCCGGACGCGCCTGCGGCGCCGGACTGTGCTCGAGCTGCCGCTTCCGCGACATCGCCGGGTTCTGCTGCCCCTCCTGCATCCACTCCGGCAGGCGCTGGAACACCCCGTTCAGCGTCGCCGTGCACCGGTCCGCCGCCATGCTGCGCCGGGCCAGCGACGCCAGGACCTGCCGCCCCTCGAGCGCGTCCTTGATGACCGCCTGCGTGGTGGCGTTGTCCGGGTTCTCGGCGGCGAAGTAGACGAGCGACAGGATGGCGAAGAAGGAGGTGTACATGATGAACCAGAAGGCCCCGTTCAGCAGCCCGTTCTGCTTCATCTGCGTGACGATGTGGATGATGTTGCGCGAGACGTTGACGTAGGAGGCCGCGCAGGCGTAGGCGCGCTGGTCGACGGGGCTGGCGCGCTTGTGCATGGCGACGTAGTGCAGGAAGGGCTTGTAGAGCATGACTTGCGCGTGCGCGTAGGAGAGGCGGAGGAGCTGCTGTATCCGCTTGTACCGTTCCGGCGCCTCGCACGGGTTGAGGATCGGGGGAAGGGCATGCTTCCACTGCTCCAGCTCGCCCTCGATCTCTCGGATGGAGGAGAAGGGCACCGAGTAGGACTTGTCGGGTGAGCTTTGCGATGTCTTGATCGGGTACACCTTCCGGATGATCTTGGAGATGATCTGCACGAGCCGCGTATGCGCGTTGAAGGCCGTCATCAGCGAGACTTGACCTTCCGGCATGGGCAGGATGCCTTGCTCGGTGATGTACTCGTCGTCAATCTCGAGCGGGAACTCTTGGTCGATGTCTTCGTCGCTCAAAGTCTGCGGGAGACCAAGCATGGCGCCGACGTAGATGTCCAGCTTGCGCACGATCCAGAAAACGCGTTTCCGGGTCTCGGCCTCGACTGGGTTCCAGTTGCCAACATACGCGCGATGCAGGCCCATTCGGAGCGCGGAGCGTAGCGCCACACCAACGTACGCGTAGCATTGCGAGAGCTTCGCAGAGGACTGCAAGAACAGGATCATGAAGACGACGGCCTGGATCGAGGTCAAGTCTCGACAGTCCGCAATGTCCATCATCTGGCGAGCGCACTTGAAGTGCGCGAACCCCTGCTGTATGGCGTTCTCGTATCCCCGCTCGTCCAGAGAGCCTTGATGGTCCTTGCAGAACAGATGGCCGAGCGCTAGCGCAGTGTGAAAGAGTGGCAGGAACTTGTTGTCCTCATTGGTGTAGTTCTCGGGCGTCTTGCTGTACAGCTCGTCGAAAGACTTCCAGAAGGTGGGCAGATGCACGACCCGCAGCAGGGAGGCGGCGTCCTGCACAGTGTGCTGGCAGATCTCCCGCGCGTACTCCATCGCAGGCAAGTCGGTCGCGCCGCTGGGCGAGGCATCCCCCGCAGGCGAGTCGCCACTGGATCGGGGTGACTCGAGGACCTGCGACATGGGCCGGGACTTGACGAAGGGCGTCGCCCGCGTCTCCGGGCCCATGAGGTCGCCCAGCTGCTCGCGCATTCTGCGCACGAAGCTCAGCCCCGACGAGTGCCCGTGGTAGTCCCAGTGGCCCTGCTCGTCCATGTCCAGCTGCGCGACCGCGCGAACCATGGATTCGAGGTTCGTGTCCGACTTGTGCTGCCCGTGCTCGAGGTGCTTCGGGCGCTGCAGATGCTCGTTCGTCGGCGGCGGCTGCTTGAGCGAGGTCGGGTTGCCGCGCCCCGGCGCACCCGGAATCCAGCCCTGCTGGACAGCAGCTTCAATGCCCGGGTCGTTGAGGTCCAGATTCGGAATGAGGATGTGGAGCAGCGTCTCGGCGCGGTGCACGCGGTGCTCGAGGTTCTCGACATACTGCGGAGCCGGGTTGCGTCGGCGGTTCGACGGCTGGTCGTACGTGCACTCTGCGCGACACACTCAGCATCTCCACTCCACTCGCGCGGTCCCGTCCTTCCATTTCGACTCACCGTAACTGTATACCGTGCAATGCGTGCACGGCTGCTTGCCATCGCATTTGATCTTCTTCTTCCTGCATTCGTCGCACGCCCGTGTCACCCGGCGCCGCTTCTGCAGATGCCCTTTGCTGAGCCCATTCTTGCCAAGCGCATTGCCCGCGGCCGAAGGCGAGCGCGGCGAGGAGTTCTCCAGCTTTACATCCAGCTCATCGTCGACCGAGCCTTCGCCGTCACTGACGCGCTCGTCATACTCTTCTTGCTCCATCCCGTCCCGCCCCGTCGCGCGCTGATGACTAGCAATGAGGTGCTTATGCGAATCAAACGCAGGCTGAGAAAGGCGGATCAAGGGAAGGCTCAAAGGCCGACGGACATAGTCATGGTCAGATCGGGGAGTGGAATCGGGTAAATCTGCAAGAGGTGCGCTTGGATGGACGAGATCAACGTAACGCCGTCTTGGCCAGCAACTTCAGGTGCTTGGGCCTGGCGAAGACGGAGGCGGCTTGGGTACGAGATACGGGAGCACGAGGTTCCGGTAGAAGATGCGGCGAGAGAGGAGAGTTTAACCAGCGATTACCTCACCTCAATGGACGGCCAGTCACAGCGCCGGTGACGAGTGGACCTGCACTCCACAATGGGAGCAGCCGCTGCGCCAATGCTCCCAAGATTGGGAAGACGGCGAAACGACGTCGTTCAATCTGATGCACGCATGCATGTACTGCGGGAGACATGGCCACGCCAGCACGCACGCCACGACCAGCGAGCGGCCAGCCAAGTCGTCCGCTCACCGCACCCAGCGATACAGCAACATCGCCTTATCGTCAGCCCTGTGCATGGGCGATCGCGTACGCCTCCACCCGTGGGAACGAATGTCAAATCCAACCCGCCGAAGTCGCCCAGCCAAACCCCGGCGTAAACCCCGAAGCCACCACACACCCGCCAAGCCACGCAGACGCGACCCTCGCATCGGCATTGGCCTCCCACCCCAAGGACCGAATGCCCGTGAATACCACCTCAGCCCTTGGCCCAGCCGCCGATCCACCCTCGCAAACAGCAGGTCCGGCGCCGGCGCGGAGGCTCCGTGCTGCTCCTCCCCCCCTTCGGCATCCGAAGTGGAGCGCGAGAGCGCCGCCCAGCGCGTGGGGCCCACGTGATGCCGATGATTTCGCCCCCGACCCCACCGATCTGCCGTCGCTGGGCTGGGCAGCGAAGCTTGTTTGACCGCCCTGGGGCTTGGCAGGGCTGATCAACCCGGGATGTGTCGGTGTCGTGCGAGAGTGCATGGCCACGTTGTTGCCGACTGCAGCGGTAAGCCCCCGGCGACAAGACGCCCCCGGTATGAATTACATGTAGTGTGAGTGTCGTAGGTTGAGGGAGCATAGCCACCCCGCGGCGAAGCCAGTACATGTAGTAGTACCGGGCGAAGGATGCAAACGAACCTGCATGTGGAAGAATTCCAAAGTCAAAAGCTCGCGAGGAGCGCGAGCCGGCGAACGCTACATGGGCGCACCGCATGCATCTGAGCTAGTACACCAGGCCGATAAAAGACCTGACGACGTCTCCTAGCTGTGCAAGCCATCGACCCTCACCTCCCCCAACTCTGCCTTGCTCGTGTGTGCACCTCACACATCCAGCACCGCCCCGCCGGCAGTATACAGCCCGGGCGGCGGCGGTCTGGGAGGCCCAAACACAGGCCGCCCGTCAGCCGTCTCCGCAGACCCCACCGCCAACCCCCCGTCAACATCCCCGCCTGTGGCCCACCCCTCCGCACCCTCCCTGACCCTCTCCCGCGCCCTCTCAACCACCTCCCCCATCCTCCTCTCCAGCACCGCCTCGTGCCGCGCCTCCACCACCTCACTCCCCCTCTCCGCCGCAGCACTGACAGCGATCGCCAGCATCCCGTGCACAGTGTACACCGCGTCGTTGCCCGCATTATGCAAATGCCAGCCCGTCATGTCGAAGTGTTACAGGATCCTGCCCAAGCTCGTCGCGTTCGGGTCGCGGGTGTAGGAGCGCATCATCGCCGCCGTGTCGAGGGCCTCGAGCAGCCCGCCGCGGTTGAGGACCGAGAAGCCGATGGAGTTCAGGTACTGGATATCCTGGTTCACGTCGTGGCCGAGGAGGACGAGATTGCGCTTCTCCTCCACGGCGTCGGCGGCGAGGGGCGGCGCGTCCTTGCGGCTGAACGGCTCGTGGAAGCAGGATGTCAGTACGGAGGGGAGATTGTCCCGGCCGACGAACTCGCTGTCGCCGAACTCGAAGCGGTCGGGGCAGCCGGCGACGAACTCTTTGTTGATCAGATGCTTGTACTCCACGACGCGGAAGTGGCGGGCGCGGATGTGCTTGTGCCAGTCCGTGCCGTTGCGTCCCGGGGCGTTGTTCTTCAAGTCGCGGGTGTCGAGGGTGGCGACACCGACTTCAGTGATGGTCTTGGGGGAGCGCTCGTAGGCCTCGACGTCGAAAGCGATGAAAATGGCGTCCTGGTCGAAGGGGTGCTGTGGGGCACTGCTGGGGTCGAGAGGGGCGATGGTAAGGCTGCCCATGTCCGACAGCTCCTCTGCAGGCTTCGGGAGAAGACCGAGATAGCGCTGGGCGCGGAGGACCTGCTTGTTCATCTCCTGCCTGCGCAAGATGGTGCCCTGCTGATTGGCCTTCTTCTTCGACTTTGACTTCGTCTTGCCGAGCTCGACGGCAGCATCGATCATGTCCTTGAACGCCTGCAGGCTGCGCGACCCTTCCTTTTCACCGGAAGGCGCTGATGGGTGTTGAACGCTGTCGGCCATGGCGGTGTACTGGTCGCGGGAGGTCGAGCGGCCGAGCCAACGCGGGCGCAGCGAGTCTGGGAACTCGTCGAAGTCGAGGATTAGCCCTTCTTCGCATTGCCTTTCGGTAATGCTAATGTTTGCCGTCGGGAAGGCCTCATTGATCTCGCTGATCAGGGCGTGCAGTTGATGCTCTGGGATGAAGGTCGTGGGCTTGCCGGTGTCGTAGTCCTCTGACCAGATGTAGTAGCTGATGGAATCAATGTCAGCTGATGTGTTCACTCTGATAGTGAGTGAAGGAGCACTCACATATCCCACGGCCGATCGTAGATCTTGTTCGCGTCGAAGAAGTGGGTAGCAAGCGGCTGGCGCCACTCCTCACTGACGAATCTGTAGCAGAACTTCGCCACGGCCAGGAACGGACTGAAGTGGATGCCTTTAAGTGCTATCTCGCCTGCGTTCATCCGCGGCACGTCGCCAGGCTCAGTGAGTGAGTGGGCCTGCGGCGACGCGGTGATGGAGGTGGGGTGACGTTGAGCGTGATTTTGCTCCACGACGAGCTGCGCCTTCGCAGCTTCCTGGCGAGCTTCCTCCTGCTCGATGACTTCGTCGACTGAGGGGAGCTCGTCAAACGGGTTCTTGCCGCCGTGAGATTGGTCGGCTGCGGTCGGCGTTTTGTCTTCATCTTCCTGACTCGCCTCTGGTGGTAGGTTCACCTCGCCACCGATCATGGCAAGGAAGCGTTCAATGCTGTTCGTCGCCATGTTTGTGCGGCGAGTGAGTCCTTGCGGCGAGTTCGTGTGAGCTTATGGACTCAGACTGCAAAGCACTGGATGTAGCTTGTTATGGCAGAAGAGCGGATGGAGGAATTCAATCTGTACTTATAGATCACAGATCATAGATCTCGCGGATCGCACCTGCCAGAAGCGTGTCGTACATGACTGCAAGCTTCCACGGCGAAGGGTCTCAAGTGAGAGAAAGGGCTCAAAGCAAGGCTCACCACGCTACCTGTCTCAGTTGCTGTGGTCTTGCACGTGATGAGGTCACGGTCGCACGACATACGTCGCGAGTCGCCCGTACTGTTCTCGCTGCTGTTGACAATCGCTCTAGTGATCTCTACGCTGGCGATGGAAGCACGACGCGTGGTGGCAGAAGGAGAAGGTGTGAACGTCCCTGGCTCCAGGTGGTTCACGCAGGCGGCATGTGCGCATGCAGGTGAGCCTTAGGCCTCCACTATCTGACGTCTGCCTCCGTCTCCTCTCAGCAGCGAATGGCGAAGTGTCAATAATGAGAGCTAGTAAGCGCATTCGGTAAACAACGCGACACACACATCTGCCTAATACTGTTCCACTGGATACCGAGGGCAACCCCACGATAATGGTCGACGAGCGGCCTTAGTCTGGACTAAACCCACCCACCCCCCGCTGGGGTCCTCGAGGCCGCCAAGATGTCCTCGCTGAAGCAGTTCATCCGCAACGTGCGCGCCGCGAAGACCATCGCCGACGAGCGCGCCGTGGTGCAGAAGGAGAGCGCGGCGATCCGGTCCAGCTTCAGGGAGGAAGGCCACAACTCGGACACCCGGCGCAACAATGTCGCCAAGCTGCTCTACCTCTTCACCCTCGGCGAGCGGACGCACTTCGGGCAGATTGAATGCCTCAAACTCCTCGCCTCGCCACGGTTCGCGGACAAGCGGTTGGGGTACCTCGGGACGATGCTGCTGCTGGATGAGAATCAGGAGGTCCTGACGCTGGTCACGAATTCGCTGAAGAATGATCTGAATCACAGCAATCAGTACGTGGTTGGGCTGGCACTGTGCACGCTGGGAAACATTGCGTCGGTGGAGATGTCGCGGGATCTGTTCCCGGAGATCGAGACGATACTGGTGTCGAGCAATCCGTACATCAGGCGGAAGGCAGCACTGTGCGCAATGCGGATATGCCGGAAGGTGCCGGACCTGCAGGAGCACTTCCTGGAGAAGGCGAAGATGCTGCTGAACGATCGGAATCATGGCGTGCTGCTCAGCGGCCTGACACTCGTCATCAGCATGTGCGAGGCGGACGAGGAGGAGGGCGGCGAGGCAGGTGTGGTGGAGATGTTCAGGCCGCTTACGGGTAGTCTGGTCAAGATGCTAAAGGGCCTGTCGCAGTCCGGATACGCGCCGGAGCATGATGTGACAGGCATCACAGACCCTTTCCTGCAGGTCAAGATTCTACGGCTGCTGAGAGAGCTGGGCAGAGGCAACGCACAGACCAGCGAGCAGATCAATGACATCCTGGCGCAGGTGGCGACGAACACGGACTCGTCGAAGAACGTCGGCAACTCCATCTTGTACGAGGCGGTCCTCACCATCCTGGACATCGAGGCAGACTCTGGCTTGAGGGTGCTTGGCGTGAACATCCTTGGCAAGTTCTTGAGCAACAAGGACAATAACATTCGCTACGTTGCGCTCAACACCCTACTCAAGGTCGTAGCCATCGAGCCAAATGCCGTGCAACGACATCGGAACACTATACTGGACTGCCTCCGAGACCCAGATATCAGTATCCGGAGACGAGCGCTGGATCTCAGCTTCACGCTGATCAACGAAGGCAACGTCCGCGTCCTCATCCGGGAGCTCCTCTCCTTCCTCGAAGTCGCCGACACCGAATTCAAGCCGATTATGACCAGCCAGATCGGCGTGGCCGCCGACCGCTTCGCGCCCAACAAGCGCTGGCACGTCGACACCATGCTCCGCGTCCTCACCCTTGCCGGCAACTACGTCAAGGAGCAGATCCTGTCCTCCTTCGTCCGGCTCATTGCCACGACGCCCGACCTGCAGACCTACTGCGCCCAGAAATTGTACGCCGCGCTGCAGGCGGACATTAGCCAGGAAGGCCTCAATCTGGCCGGCGCCTGGGTCATCGGCGAGTACGGCGACGCCCTGCTCCGCGGCGGCTCGTACGAGGAAGAGGAGCTGGTGAAGGAGGTCCGCGAGAGCGAGATCGTGGACCTCTTCTCCGTCATCCTGAACTCGAGCTACGCGGGCCAGTCCGTGACAGAGTACATCGTCACCTCCGCCATGAAACTCACGACCCGGCTCCAGGACCCGGCGCAAGTCGATCGGTTGCGAAGGCTGCTGCTAGACCACCAGGCCGATCTCGATGTGGAAGTGCAGCAGCGATCTGTGGAGTACGGGAACCTGTTCGGCTATGATTCTATCCGGCGGGGTGTGCTGGAGCGCATGCCCCCGCCCGAGATACGAGAGGAGCAGAGGGTGCTGGGCGAGGCGAGTAAGAAGCGGCATAGCAAGGTGCAGGCGAAGAAGAAGGCGAGCCAGATCACGGAGAACGATCTGCTGGATCTCATGGGTGGGGACACGAACTTGCCGGCGATAGACATGAGCGCGACCATAAACGGCAATCAACAAAACGCGGATCTGCTGGCGGATATACTGGGCGGGGACAACGGCTTCGCGTCCCCGACACAGCAGACTTCGGGTCTGATGTCCAATGGCCAGCCAAAACCACAGCAAGGGGGCAACGCGAGCTCGATCATGGACCTCTTCGACGCCCAGCCCTCCTCAAGTGGCCCCGCCCCCACCCCATCAACCGCGCACAATGACATCCTCGGCACCGGAGGCTATAGCTCCCCACCCCCACAGCAACCAGCCGTACAAGCACAACCGGCGCATACGGCCTACGACAAGAACGACCTCGCCGTGACCTTCAGCGTGCAGCGCTCGCCGCAAGCCGTGCAAGTCCTCGCGCGCTTCCGGAATACGTCGTCCTTTGAGCATTTCAGCGCGGTGAATTTGCAGGCTGCGGTGCCGAAAACGCAGAAGCTGCAGTTGCAGGCGATCTCGTCCAGTGAGTTGGGCGGGGGCAAGGAGGCGACGCAGGGGATGCGGGTCGTCAGTGTGTCGGGCGTAAGTTCTGATGATCGTCTGTGGTGGCGTCGAGTGTTTGCTGACTTGTCTTCTTTGGTAGCCTCCCCCTCCACGGCTGAGGTTGCGGCTGAAGGTCATCTATGCTAAGGGCGGCGGTGCGCCCATTACCGAGCAGGTGGATTGGGCGGAGCCGGCATAGCGTCGTGGGTGGACGCTGAGTGCGCGACGAGCGCCATGTCTGGTGTTTAGCGGCCGCATGCTGTGGCGTATAATGTGGCATGATGTAAGGCGGTATCGACACGAGCCGCCATGGCATGGCCACGTAGCCAGTCTCTTCAATGTTTGACGGGTCGATTGGACGTCGGATCCGGTGACGGTCGTCCCAAGCGAGGCCAGCACACCCCCGACCTCTCAGCCCTTGCCCCTCCCCTTGCCCTTCCCCACCCAACTCGCCGGTGCCTCCTTGACCACCTTCCCCTCTTCGAGCAAGACGCCCTGCCCCGTCCGGTCCTCCACTCGCCGGAACAGCTCCAATGGGACCAGTCCCTCCGCGTCCCCGTCGGTCAAGATGACCCCATTATCGCTCCTCCACAACTTCAGGCCGGCCTCCATCGCCTTGCCCACGTCCAGGAACATTAACACGGTGCTCGATTTCCGCATCCCGGAGATCACTGGCGCTTCGACCGCAGTCGCGGGTGCGCCGTCCGCGGCGGTGGCGAGGGAAGTGAAGCCCGATGGGAGGCCGGAGGCGAAGTGCACGTGGTTCCGCGTCATCGCCTTCAGGCCGGCAGAGGCGAGGATCAGTGGCCAGGCGGCGTGCGTGGTGCCGTGGACGGCTGTAGTGGGAGCGTTCTCCGCGGTGATGGGTGTCAGAAGGCCTTCGGTCTCGACGGCCAGGCTGTGGCCTTGGTTCGCTCGGATGAGGTAGTCCTGCGGCTTATTCGACGGGATAGGCGGCTGACACTCGACCTCTCCGCCATCGAGGGGCGGGTTCACCGGGGTCATAGTGAAGCGCTGCTTGTCATTGTCCTCGACAATCGCCCGTAACTCGTCGAACGTGACTTGCAAGGAGCGAATCTTGCGGTTGCCGAGCACATCCTGGCAATTGAGGTAGCCCGCTGCGTCGAGTTTGAGGCCTTCGGACTCAGCGCCATGGCGCAGCAGCCAGGAGATCTTTTTGGAGACTTGCACGTCGCGTGGGAGGGGACCTCTGCCGCCGCCGCCGCGCCCGCCACGACCTGGCATGATGAGTGGAGTTTTGTGCGCGGGTCTGATCGATCTGAGCAGCGATAGTGTTGAGAGGCTTCTGCCACACAGGGTTGGAGTCACAGTCTGTCGATCGATGCTGAAGGGAAGAGTCATAGGGCATTGGATATGTTTGGATGCGCTCAAGATTGAAGCCTGAGGCCTACACTGATGCGCAAATCAAAGGTCTCGATTCCGCTCCATCGTCCTTCTTCCCGTTACGCTCACCTCATCTGTGATTTGGCCTTCATCAGCGGCTTTAAAACAGGAAGCCTCCGTCCACCTCTAGCACGTAGTCCAAGTGTCCACAGCTGAGCAAGCGCTGTGCTCCCGGGATGAGTGCCTAGGATCGAGTTCCTCGTTCGTCTCAACCACGCGAACGAGAACAAGCCACCGCAGCTTCATCGACATCGAAAGGTCTCCTATCATGATTGGTTCCCAAAGCTACATGTAGGAGCCATCATCTCTAGGCCATCCTTCGCGTGGCGTCAGAAGTCTCAGAATTCGCTAGCAAATTCGCCGGCTGGGTACCACTAGAGACCTCATCTAGTACTTGTGATTGTGAGCCGCTCCATGGCGAAGGAGGCCTGACCGAAGCATTGTTATGATCGGATTGCTCACTGGATTATATCCTTGCCGGCGACACTCTGCGATCTGTAGAGCTACGGCTAAGCACATTGCTGACTCGCGTAGAGCGCGAAGCATACATGTATACGGAACCGACCATATGTATACTCCTGAGCTGGATCGTGGTCGCCAGAAGTTCCCATCGGTCTTCGCCGCCGTCTTCTTGAAGTCTCTGACGACCTGCCTAAAGCAGTCCCTCCTGTCTATCTATGCCCAGCCTTGCCAAGTGATAGTGGCACATGCGGCGTAGTCTTCTTTGAGCTTGTGCGAGACCATACCTCGGGCCAACACGATATTAACCCCAATCCGGTCTCATCTCCTTGCGGGGGGGGTGTCCACCCGGCCTCTACGTCCTTGGCGGAGGGGCCTGCTTCCACTCAGCGCCCGCCAAATCACCCGCCGCCACTCTGCCAGAGTCACGACATCCCACCCCACCGGAGCGCTAACGGTGCGACCGCCCGCACCGTCGCCTTGGCATGCACCTGGCCATGTAACCGAAGGTCGAGGAAGGGTGTTCTACCGCATGCAGCGGCCCACCCTATGTGATCGAATGCTACCTCGCGATGCGCTACATTAACGTGCCGTCGCCCGTGATCTGGCGCGCCCGACCGAACCTCACGTCGACTGATTTTGCGGAATTCCAGCCAAAATGACTTCTTCGGCCACCGACGCGGCCAATGTCATCGCCGCCATGGAGGTCAAGGGCGCCGGCATGCCCTTGCCCACCCTGGAGAAGCAGATGGCCATGGAGAACAAGCAGCCGGTCCCAGCTACGCTCGAATTCAACGAATCGACCCAAATCGTGATTCCGACGGAGGAGGACCTCGCGACACTTCGTCGGGTCCCAGCCAAGATGCCCTGGATCGCCTTTACCGTCGCTTTTGTTGAATTATGCGAGCGCTTCGCCTACTACGGGACCACTGCCGTCATGGTTAATTACATACAGCAGCCTATGCCGGCGGGCTCAACAACCGGAAACGATCCCTTCTCTGACGGGCAACCCGGGGCTTTGGGTTATGGTCAAAGAGCGTCGACGGGCTTGGTTCTGTTCAACAAGTTCTGGGCCTACTTCATCCCTCTGTTTGGCGGCAAGTACTGCGCTCTGATACCGGACGTCCAGTGTCCTGACATCTGGTGAACAGGTTGGATCGCCGACGCGAAATGGGGACGCCTGAAGACCATCTACGCGTCCATCGGCGTGGCTATGTTCGGCCACGTTCTGATCGTCAGTAAGTACAACAATGGTGCTTGCATCCGATGATCGATGTGTTCTGACTGGTGTTTCCTTAGTCTCTGCGATCCCAGCTATAGTCCGACACCCGTCAGGAGCTCTGGGCTGCTTCTCCGTCGGTCTCATCTTCTTCGGCATCGGTGTGGGTGGCTTCAAGCCCAACGTAGGTCCCGGAAATGTCTACTGGTGCAGACATACTCTCGTATTGACACTGGTCGACAGATCTCTCCACTATTCGCCGAACAGCTCGCCGACCGGACTATGCGCGTCGAGACGGTCAAAAGCGGCGAGCGTGTCATCGTTGATCCCGCCATGACCACCCAGCGAATGTTCCTTTACTTCTATGGCTTCATCAATATCGGCTCCATCATCGGCCAGGTCGCCATGGTCTACGCTGAGCGCTACGTCGGCTTCTGGCTGTCATTCCTGCTCCCCACCATCATGTTCCTTGGCTGCCCTATCATGCTGTCTGTCATGCAAAAGCGATACAACCTGAGGGAGCCCACCGGATCGGTGTTTGGCAAGTTTTCCAAGCTCACCAACTACGCCATGAAGGATGGCGGCTACAAGCGGATCGGCCAAGCGGACTTCTGGGAGCGGGTGAAGCCCTCGAGGGTCACAAACAAGCCCGCCTGGATGACCTTCGACGATGCCTGGGTGGACGAGATCGCGCGGGGCGTCAAGGCCTGCTCCGTCTTCAGCTTCTACCCCCTCTGGTGGCTGGCCTACAACCAGATCGACGGCAACCTCGTCTCCCAGGCGGCGACGATGGAGCTGCACGGCGTGCCCAACGACCTGCTCAACAACATGAACCCGCTTGGCATCATCATCCTGATCCCCATCATGGACTTCATCGTCTACCCCGCGCTGCGCAAGTACAAGATCCGCTTCACGCCGCTGCGGCGTATGCTGGCCGGCTTCTTCGTCGCCATGGCCGCCATGATCTGGGCCGCGGTCATCCAGGCCTACATCTACAAGAAGGGCGCCTGCGGGAACTACATGAGCACCTGCGACACCGTCGCGCCGATCAACGTCTGGGCGCAGACGGGCGCTTACGTCCTGGTTGGTTTAGCGGAGATCTTGACGTCGATCACTGGGTTGGAGTACGCTTACACCAAAGCACCCGCCAACATGAGGTCGCTGGTCTTCGGTAAGTCTCGCTCCACTCAACCACGAACGAACCCGCCGTACTGACAATACGCGTGTCTAGGCTTCTACAACTGCACCAACGCCATCTCGGCCGCCCTCGGGCAGGCCTTCCTGCCCGCCAGCGCCGACCCGAACCTCGTCTGGCTGTACACCTCGGTCGCCATCATCGCCTGCGTCACGGGCTTCATGTTCTGGTACTTCTTCACGCGGCCGTGGGACCGCGCGGAGGAGCAGATGAACATGCTGAAGGAGTCCGGCTTCCGCGGCAAGCGGCTGCGCGACGACGACGAGAAGACGCTCGATGCCGACGATCTGCCGCAGTCGGCTGCGCCGGCGACGGCGAGGGAGATCATGTAGATTGAGTACGGAGATGGGCGAGACGGGGGGTGGTTCGCAGGGTGAGGGGAATGTCCGCCGCTTCGCTAGATGATGGCCTGGTCATGTACCATCTGAAAACCTCACATCGTGGATCGGCCAGACATACAACACCCTGCGGTCGGATTCGATAGGTACCACCCGAGCATTCTGCTCTCAACCGGCACAACTTAGTGCAACCACGACCGCCGTGTGACAGAGGGAAGGATGGTTCTCCCGTCTCGTTCGAGGACTGCAGCCTGAGACTGGCACGGATGTGGCAGTTCCACGCGGGACATACATCTTTGCGTCGTCTCTCCGCTTCTCCCACGCTGTGACAGCACATGGACGTTCCAGATCTGTCAGGCCGCTCGTCAGCACCGGCGTTCTTGCGCAGACACGCACACCAGCTTGACCAGGATGACCATACGCCGACGGTAGCCAAATCCCATGGGGTGGCACTGCCATCGACAGGCTGCCGTGCAGCAGCTCAACCGGCCACTGAATGCTCCTCTTGATCCGCACGTGTATCTGGGACGGCCTGGAGTCCAAGTCTTGCCACACCGCGTGGAGACGCGCTACAGAGTGAGCTTGGTATTGTTCTCCGAAGTTCACCTCCGTCTCGCTGCCTACGAATCCCAAGTACTCTTGCCAGGCCTTCGCGTCCTGCACCATGCCGGCCTTCAGGGAGACATCGATAGTCATCATCCCGGGCAGCGAGCACACTTCAACCCATACTGAGCCACTGACCTGCTGTCTCGGGGCACAAGGCTCCCACTCACAGGCGCACCCACTCGCATCCGTCGGGCTCAAGGCTCGCCGACGAATTCACCGTGATCTACGGGGCTGTAGCTGGCCCAGCTAGAGCAGGACCACGACATCGGCTGGGTGCTACATAGCCGTGAATGTGTACCGGGTACCTAGAGCAATCAACCGCTTGCCGGAGAACGGAAGAGCTGAGCCCGGACCCTGTGCAGCATGGCTTGCTCGAGTGGTCTGCATTGCGGTCTTCGTCTTCCAGTCGGGTTTGTCATGGCTGCCAAGCTCTTCATCTGGCCGGAGGACCTGTTCTCCAGTATCGATGGACGCTACGACAGGCTTGACTCGGTGCGCACTTGCCCAAGCTGACTCGGTGCACTCCCGAGAACGACATGAACGTTGTCTCCGACTCGCGCCTCGTCTTCTTCGACGACATTGAGTCGGAGGACGACGCACACCACTGGCTCGGCCAACTGCAGCCAGCCCACTACCTTGAAGCGCAGTCGAGCATCAGCTGGAAGGACGGGCGAGAGGGCCCTGTTGCCATCTCATTGTGACCAGGCAAGACCTCGCAGACCCGCTCACGCGGCAGGAGAAGGTCTGGCAGGGCTCCTCGTTGACCTGGCTGGACGCGGAAGATACCGCGTGCGTTAGCCAGCCGGAGATGGCTGGGAAGGTCACCGCGAGTACACTGGCGAGCAGGTAGTGCGTGTGGCGGATCGCCCCGGCCAAGGCTTCATGATGCAGCACTCGGTGCCTCGCAGCGGCGTGAACCTACCGTTCATGTCGCTGCAGCAGACTGCGGCTTGTCCTGTCTCGAACACGGTCCATCGCTCTAGAGACTGCATTTACTTCACATGATCGCGCATATCGACATCCACAACGATCCACGCTGCATGATGTACATGAGGTATGTATCTGTTCATGGCTTTCACTCTCGGTTAGCCGCGGCCGCTAGAGGCTAGCGTTGGAGATTCTGCAATGACGAAATTGGCGGCGATTTAAAGTTCGTGAAGAGCACGCGACACATTGCCTCGGTCGAGTGCTACAAAGAGGTGATCGCGTGCCCTGTGCGTTCCCTTGGTTATCATCAAACACGGCAACGTTCACTCAGCCAACTGGTGTCTTGCGTTCTAAATCGGCAATCTCCCAGCGACAGCAGGCGCAGCAGCCATGGATGTGTCGGCGCTGGTAGAGTTCCTGAGTGCGCGAGTGGAAGAGATACTGGAGATGGCCGTCTTTGGACCCTACGATAACCCAAGTGGCCGATTACCATGAGAAGGAACTCCAACGCCCTCTATCCCGCCTGGAAGAACCCCGGTCCTGTCCACCCTCAAGGCGCCTCGAACGCCACCTCAACAACGATCTTGCCCCTCGCCCTCCCCGTCTTCAGCTTCCGGAACGCGTCCGGCACATCCTCCATCGCAAAGGTGGAGTCGACGACGGGCTTCACCTTGCCCTCCTGCATCCAGGCCGCGATCCTGTCCATCTCGGTGTTGACCGGCTGCGCCAGAATGCTCACGAACTTCCTCCTCCCGCCCCCCAGCGCGCCCGGCCACACCTTGACTTTGAGCGAGTTCATCGCGTAGTTGAGGCTGGGCGCCGCACCGACGAAGACGTATTGCGTCCCGGGCTTGCTGTACTCGTGGCATCGCCAGAAGAGGTCCCAGTCGCCCCCGACGTTGTCCACCACGTGCGAGAACTGTTGGCCGCCCGCCTTGAGCGTCTGGAGCACGTTCTGCGTCCGGTAGTCGATCACCACATCCGCACCGAGGCTCCGGCAGAGCGCAACGTTCGGCGTGGAGCAGGTCGTGGTGACCTTGCAGCCGAGCGCCTTGGCGATCTGGATCCCGAAGACCCCCGTCCCGCCCGAGCCGCCGTTGATGAAGATGCTGTCGCCGGCCTTGACGTGCGGGACGATGGACTGGTATGCCGTCTCGCCGCCCACGCCGATGGTGGCCAGGTCTTTCAGCTCCATGCCCGCGGGCGCCGCGCATGTGCCCGTGATCTCCGTCGTGGCGTACTCGCGCAGTGCGCCCGCCGCGAAGGGCGAGGTGCCTGCCGTGCCGAAGATCAATTGGCCGGCTTTGAGGGAGGATCCGGCGGCGGGTGTCACGATGCGGCCGGCGAAGTCGATACCGGGGGTCGCGGGCTTCGGGATCATGACGCGGTTGATGAAGGCGACTTCGGCGGGCTTGTAGTCGACGGGGTTCAGAGCTGCGTAGAGGACTCGGACCAGATGTTGTTCGGGCTTCCGTTGTGGCAAGGGGACTGTGTTGAGCTTGATACTGTTCTCGATGCCGCTGCTGGTGGAATGGTATTGCCACGCTCGCATGGTGGATGGAGGCATGCTGCGAAGCACTGTCAAGATGCTGTTCGAAATGGCGCGCTTCGGGAAAGGCCGAGTGGAGTATACAGAGGATTTAGTCCTGTCGATGTGTGAGGAATTGCTCTGATTCCAAAAGCTTCAGATGCGTGATGTCCGATTTATATCATCAAAAGCAGCGGCGCCCTGGTTCATACTTATACAGCGCAAGACTGGATTTAGCATGGCTTGTGGCATCTCCGTACGATGTTTCGACCTCGCGAGCCATGGATGTCGTAGGTGGAATGTTTGCGCCGTACCTCGCGTACGGCTTCGAATCTGGTTGTCCGGCTCGGCAAGGAATCCAGCCGCGCTTTTGGCCCCCGGCAGCATTACACGAGAAGGGGTTAGCGTCAAGTTCGCGCGGGAGCTGCCGTCGGTCACGACTTCCCCTCGGCCAGACCAGAATTGCTCATCTTCCAGCCTCCAGTGCCACTGCTGTCCGTCACGATCGAAGGAACAGAAGTGCATACTGTGGGTATGACGGATATGTGCGGCCAAAGCCCAGCGGAACGGACATTCGCGGGAGCGAGCACCCGCGTGGCTACTTAGCAGCAAAAGGGGGTTGGTCCTGGAGCTTCATTGGTTAACGTTTCTCAAGCAGACCAATACGGGGAGTTCCCCCGGCAAGGTGCACCGAACGCCGCTCTCCAAGCCCACGTTTCGGGTTCAACGGCGTCGTCAAACGCCCACCCGCCGGGCAAGGCGCGTTCCGGATGGTCCATCATGTCCCAGAAGATGCCCGCGTAGCTGTCGCCGGGGTGTTCGAGCCAGAATCTCCAGTCCGAAGGCGCCGCGCCGTACGAGAAGCCAATGACCCGGAGATGGCGAGGGCGATAGGTCCAGAATCGTTCCTGGCTGGCATGTGTGTTGTCGCGGAAGATCTTGGCTTCTTTTCGGCCGTATCGTTCAAGGTCGACGTTGGCTTCGAGCAGGATGGCCAGCCACTGCATCAAGGCGCTATGCAGATGCGCTGATAGCCTGCTGCGGTAGTGAGTGATCGCGGGAGGATCCATGGCCGCAAAGACCAAGTGTAGCAACGGGGTAAAGCCCACGCCAAATTTGCTGGGGTGGTGTAACCTCCCCAGAGCCAGGCCTCGCATCAGCAGAGCTCGAAGCTCTGGGCCTGCAGTCGCCTGGTCGCGGTAGTTGATCCGCCCGACCGCCTCCGCTAACAGATGCAGCAGCGACGGCGTCCACCACACGTCGTATTCCGTCTCGAAGTACTCCGGCTGGGTCAGCGCGGCCGCCAGCACCGGCAGGTAGGACTCCGGGTACCTGCACTCGCTCACCGCATCGGCGAAGATGGTCAGCCGCTGCTGGACCGTCCAGCCGGCCGCCTGGCCGCCAACGAGGTAGAACGGGGCGCGGAGGTAGCCGCAGTCCTCGGGCAGGCTGGCCGTCAGGGGGAAGCTGCAGGCCTCGGCGAAGGAGCGCAGGTTCTCGATGATCACGTCGAAGGGCTCGTTGGCGAGGTGGGCGTAGCCGTTCCAGTTATGTAACATCAAGATCTGGACCTGGTCAGCAGGCGTCTTCGGAGCGGGAAGGGCGCGCACTCACAGACTCATCTCCGGACGACGAGGAAGGCGCGCCATGCGCAAGTAGAAACCGCACCACATCTCTCGCACTACTGCCTGCCGCAATCTCCACGCAATCAGTTGCGTCCATGCCGGGTCAATGTGGCGATGCATACCTCAGCGAGGGGCCGTCCGTAGATGTCCGTATCGTAGAGGGACAGCGAACCCGCGTCCAGCTGCCGGCGAAGCTCCAGCAAATTGCCCTGCTTGCACGCCACCAGCGCTCCGTGGTCTTCGGGCAAGATATTGCTGCAATGCACCGAAGCTGTCCAGCCAGCCATTGAGCGGTGGATCGTCAGATCGAGCGCATAGGGAAGCAACCAGGGCGGGACCCGCACACGCAAGACAGGTCTCTGTGCCCATGCGGTGCGCGTCGGACCTTTGCGACCGTCCGTCCAGCCGCAGGGCGTCAAACTAGTTGCGGCAGACGAGGTTGCGACATGGGCAGCTCCGTCCAGTCTCTGTGCCTCCATACGGCTGCACAGCTCAGCAAGCTGCCGCTGACCCTGCGCCGTGATGTAGATGCGATGGGCCATATCGAGTAGATTCCGGCTGCGCTCGACCCGGCCCACCAGCTCGTCCAGATGATCGCGGCGCAGAACCGTCTTCACGGCGCTCATGTACCGCCTGGACCCCAGAGACCTGACCAACCCGTCCGCCGCAGACGACAGCTCGTCCACCGCCTCCCTGCACAACTTGACACACCGTTCCAGGAGAGTCCGATTCGCCCCGTCGACCAAGACGTCGTCGCCAGAGACCGCGGTGAGCAGGCTGGCCATGATCTCGATCTCGATCTCCTCGGCGAGGTGCCGCAGCCGCCGGGGCGCTTCCTTGACTCGCTCACAGAAGGTCTTGATCTTCATCACGCTCTCGGCCAGTTGGATGGCGAAGGCGCCGACGCCGATCACGCTGGCGGCGAGGCCGACGACTTCCGCCATGTTTCCTGTCCTGGGTGTCTGGGCGCGCCGTGTACCCTCCAGAGTGCTAATACATTTAATTCTGTACAGAAAGTGAAGACGAGGCTGAGGTCATATACCGCTGAGAGAGGCGCAGCGCTGCGGCTACACGTACCTTATGCATGCACGCATGCATTGAGGCTGGAGCATCTCTGATTGGAGGGCTGGAGGCGCCTCGTTAGGCCACCTAGGGACCTCGAGAACTCGACGTAAAGATGCAGAGGCGTACTGCCACCAATCAGCAGTACAGACACTCCAAAAGGCATCGTCAAGCCCGACATAGCAGGTATCACGCAGCCTCTCCAAGCCTGACCGCTACCGACGGCCGTGCATATCCTTAAAATTAATGAACGAGCTTCTCCGTGGGCAGATCGCGGCTCACATCACTAGGCAACGCCATGCTGCCCGTTGTCCATCACCCCTCGTCCGCAAAGCCGCTGCCAGCGAACGTCTGCGCTTCCTGCGCGAGGGCGCCTTCGCACCGACCCTCTCGTCCCGCTTCCCTCTCCGCGGCCCCATGTCGAGGCGGTCGCGCGTGTCCGTCGTGCCCATCATCGAGGACGCGAGATCGAGAGCTGAATCCCTCCGGCGCGTGTGACACAGTGTCTGTTCCAGGGAGCTGCAGACGGTGCACGAAGCCGCGTCTTCGCTCGCAGCTGCGCTGTGCCGTGGAGTTGTGCTTTCCAGCGAGTCCTCGTATAATGCGGGCGCAGCTCGTGTCTCCGCGAGCAGGACCTCGAAGTCCAGGGGCGGGAGTTTGGACCCCGAGGGTCTCGGCTCGTCGCTCTCGTAGCCCTCGTCGTTCAGCTCGGGCCCAGATGAGATGCCGCCGATGGGCGTGGAGCCGGCGTCGCGCAAGGTGCCACTACCATCCCCCTCACTCCCGGAGGAACGATTTTCCTCCATGCCACTGTCACAAAGTCTACCATCTTGGGCCCCGTCACGGTCGACACCGCAGCCACTGGCACAGCTCCCCGTAACACCCGTACAGTCTTCGTCGTCGCCACCAGAGTCAGTGTGATCGGCTCCCTAGCCCGACCAATCCCACACCGTGCTCAGGAACTGCACCATGTC